>PVJA010010855.1:0-35362 GCA_004027025.1 Myocastor coypus
TTCTTCTTCTTCTTCTTCTTCTTCTTCTTCTTCTTCTTCTTCTTCTTCTTCTTCTTCTTCTTCTTCTTCTCTTCTTCCTCCTCTTCCTCTCCTTTGCCTTTTTGTTGCTGTTGTTATTACTATTGTGCTTTGATTTCTTTTTCTTTTATTTTAAAGAGGAAGGAACAAAAACAAATAAGAACAAAGGCAAAACAAAGCAACACAGGGCAATAAAAAATGATACAGAATTTCAAAAGAAGAATTGTAAGTTAACAATGATTGGTATATTATGCATTATTATCATCAAGTTTGTTGCTCAGATTACCAGATATAGGCAAGCAGCAATTAAACATTAGTTCAGCCTGACCTTAAGCACATTGTATAGCCAAGGGTGGTCTCAAATTCACAGCAGTTCTCCTGCCTCAACTCCCTAGTACTGGAATTAGACGAATGTGGCACATGTAGTGCTGTGCTAAGCTTGTTTTTTTTTTTTTTTTTTTTTTTTTTTTTTTTTTTTTTTTTTTTTTTTTTTTTTTTTTAATGCCAATAGCAACCAAATTCTTTTTACTTAAGTTTTTCAAGTACTTCTGTTCTAAAAATCATGGAAAATTTTCATATTTGCTTTTGCTTCTGAATCTCACTGCAAGTCTGGTTGAAAGCAGCTGCTAATACCTATGCCACTCTCTGAATGTTTGGAATTTTCTTTGCCAGACTAATCAGTCTACTGCCCTTAATCAAATTTTGTTGAAAGTTTCATGACATGGACAAAATGAAGACAAATTTTCTGCCTGAAAATTGAACTCTGAAATTTCAGCTCTGAAATCTCTTGAGCTGGTCTTTACTGTCAGCATTGTTATTGGCATGCTGGCTTTCTGAGCTCTGACCAGTTTTGCTCATTCACTGTGCTTAGAGCATTCTAGGGTTTCTCTGGCCATCATGTCTGGACCTTTCTTAGCTCCTCTCATGAACCAATTCCTCACTGTCCTATATAATCAAAGCGCTGACTCCACTCTAACTCCTAAAATCTGTCTTAGTTGGTTTTTTATCAGTGGAACAAAACTCCAAACATCTCAGTTTAAAGAAAGAGAAGTTGATTTTATTTTCTTTGCTTTTTTTTTTTTTGAGAAGTTTATTTTAACTTGTAGTTTTCATCCATGTTTGTCTAGCTCCAAGGAAGAAACAGGATGTCAGAAGGGCATGGCGCAGCAAAAGGAGCTCAGTTCATGGTAGCTGAGAAAGACAGAGAAAAGAGGAACTAGGGACAAATCTGTACTCTTCCAGATCATGCCTGAGATGATCTCTATCCATCAGGTGTCAACTCTTATCACACATTCAGGTAATAAACTCAACAGTGGGGGAATCTACTGATGCTTATACCACTTCCAGCACTCAGTTAACCTCCAAATAAGGCTCTGAGGATTTTTTTTCTAAACCATAGGAGATTACTTGAGTTAAAGGAAACTACAATCATTGTTCTTTACATATATTTTGATGCTATTTCCATAAGCTTTGTACTCTTGTCTTCCTAATTTTCTTAACTAAGACATTGTGTTTCAAAGCTCTTATAACATATTTTGAAGAAGACATTCTTAAAACTCACTTGGAATCAGAAGAGATCTAGGATAGTAAAAATAATTCTTAGAACAAAGACAAGGCAGAGAGCATTACAATTCCTGACTTCAAATTATATTACAAAGACATTGTGACAAAACAGCATGGTACTGACAAAAACAGAGCTGATTAACAGATCCAGTAACATCTCTAAACAAATTCAGTCACTGCATCATACACAAAAGAGTCAAAAATATTCACTGGAAGATAGACTATTTAATTAATGATAGGAAAAACTGGCTTTCCACATTCCAACAAATAAAACAAGACTCATGTCTATGAATATGCACTAAACACTAAATTTGAAATGGATGAAAGACCTAAACACTAAAATAGAAACGCTGAATCTGATGGAAGAGAGAATAGGCATAACTCTTGAAGATAGAAGTATAGGCAAAGATTTCATGGAGAAAACCCCAATCAAAAAGGAAATAATACAAAAAATGAATAAGTGGGATCTCATCCTTTAAAAAAAAAAAACTGTGCACACAAAATAAATCACTAACAGAGTGGAAAGACAACCCACAAATTGGGAAAAATATTTAGTCAGTTATTCTTCAGACAAAGACATACATAAAGAACTAAAAAAAATCAGATCTTCAACTTTAAAGACTCAATCCAAAAATGGGCAGCTGAAATGAATATATTCTTCTCAGGTTAAGAAGTACAAATGGACGGGCCAGCCTGATAGCTCAGTCAACTGAAGTGACTGTTTAGGCAGAGTGCAGCAGCCAGCATGCACTGCTGGCCCTACCCCCAGGACTCACTGAGATGGCAGTTGAGACGGGGCATGGTGCTGTTTGCCTATAATCCCAGTGCTTGGGAGGCTGAAAATAGGAGAATCACTGAGTCCAATCTATGTAGTGAGACACTGCAGAGCCTGTCCTAAATATAGAAAAAAAATACAAAAGGAAGTAAATGTATGAAAAATATTCACCATCATTGGTTGTTAGAGAGATGCAAATTAAAACAACACCAAGTTTAACCGCACTCCAGAAAGAATGGCTATCATAAAGAAATCAACTAAATAACAAATGTTTTAGGTCCTATTAGAGAAAAGAAACCCTTCTCTACTGCCAGTGGAAGTGTACACTGGTGAAACCACTATGGAAATCAGTGTGGAGACTCCTTAGAAAGCTAGAATTACAGGTCTCATTTGAGCCAGCGATTCTTATTCTTGATATATTTCCAGAAGAATTAAAATCATCATACCACAGCAATATATATGCACCCACATTTATAGCAGCACAGTTTATAATAGCCAAATCTTAAAAACAGACCAAATGTCATCCACTGAAGAATGATAAAGAAGATGTGATGTTTTTCATGTAGTGGAGTAGCACTTTTCCATTAAGAAGGATAAATTTGAGGCAGTTCTAGGTAAATGGATGCAACTCGCTATCATACTTCTTTTTTTTTTTAAATTATAGCTGGCTCAGCCTGCCCTGAGGGTGAGGGCTGGCACAGCATGTGGTGCCAAGGATCAAACTGCAGTCCTTGAAGTTGCCTAAGCTTTCCTAAGCAGGTGCTTTAGACCACTGAACCATTTTGCAGGCCCCTTGATCATACTCTTAAGTGAAATAAATTTTACTTACATATATAACCATTACATTTTCTACCTGGTATGATGTAGAGGTAAGGAGCTAACATCTTAGAAAGTGGAAAATAATAAACAAAGCCCAGGACAGCTGTAATGGGTTACTTGGGGTTACCGGAAACCCGGGATTCAAGGAGACAGATAACAGCTTATTCTAATGGCTCCTCTAGCCGTTGTCTCTTCCCTTGTTTGGTATGTTGCTGGTTGTTTTCTCCCCTGCTTGGAATATTTTCAGTTAGCATTTGTATTAACCTAATGATAGGTAAATGGTGAAAGAGGTAGTGGTCTCTAGTCTGTATTCCCCAAAACAGTTATCTGAATTCCTCAGCCTGTCCTTTAGTATTCAATGAAAGTAATATCTTTCTGTGGATCGGGGCTCACTTCGAGAGAGACAAATCTCAGTGAGTCCTTTGAGCTAAATTCATCGGGTTTCTCGTTGTTTCTTTCAGCACTGACGCAGAACAATACAACAGTATGAGAAACTGAAAGAACAAATGAGGACCAATATGTCTAATAGATATTGTGAAACTGGAAGAGTTAAAGGAAAGTAAAATCATTGTTGTTTACATACTTTTTGATGCTATTTCCGTAAGCTTCATGCTCTTGTCTTCCTAATTTCTTTCAAAAGGAAAGAACTAGGGTAGCAAAAAGGAGAAAGGAAGTAAGAGAAAAGGAAACCAAAAGATTAAAAAGAATAAAATTAGAACAAAGGTTTGCTTCAGGGAGAGGAAGATGGGATAAAGGGAGGAGAGAGGTTTGGAAAAAAGGAACCAAAATATATCATGTAGGGGGCAAATTCTTTATAATGAATGTGATCATTAATATATCTAATGTGTATCAATGATCAAAAAAGTAATTCCTTTAATAAAATGTAAAATCCATAGTTAATAGCTGTAGCAACATGTATTTATGGCTGGTTATAATTTATTAAATGCATTAAATATAAATTTTCCTGTGGGTAAAAAATAAAATAGGAGTTACATATTTATGTCTGGTAATCTGAACAACTGATTTGAAGGTAGCATCATGTAAAACAACAACCACGGCTGAATTCCTATTGCTTTGTTTAGTGAAATCTTGCACCATTTTAATGTTTTTTTCTATCATTGTTTTGTATTTTTAAAAAATAAAATGAGATTTATAAGTAAAAACAATAGTTTGAAAACAAGTGACTATGTCATTGATAATGGTTACTTTACTCAGATAACAGTTATTATAAAAGATTACCTAAATAGAACTTAAAATTAACATCTTCCAATCACAGATTAAGTCTTAGACAAAGACTTAGTAATTTATTTTTGTGCCTTGAGAATTCAATTGGGTCTGTTAAATTTGTCCAGTACATTAAGCCTCTATTATTACTGCTTAAAATAAATTCTACTTGCTTACTTTTATATGGTTTCAAAGCAAATATTTATCCTTGAGTACTGTCTTAATGCATTGTTCAGAGAGACAGATCCAATTATATAGAAATATAGAGAAAGACATTTATCATGACAGAGTATTTCATATCATGATACAAACCAAGGCCCACATCTGCTGGCTAGAAGCAGGAGGTCTATGGAAGCTGACTGAGGAATCCCAGCCTAAACCCCAGTGAGTCCTGGTCCAAGTCTGAAAGCTTGGGAACCAGGTGCTCTTACTCCAAATTTGTGTTTGCATTAGGTTCTCAGTGATTGGATGGTGCTCTCTCATTTTGGTGATTACTAATTTAATTGCTGATATCTTCTAAAAACATCCTCATAGAAACATCTAGAATTAGTTTTACAAGGCACCCTGAATTCCTTAGCCCAGTTAAACTGCCATAGTAATGTTATTTATTAAACCTAATTTTCTAAGTATTTATTGCTGTATGCCGTGATATTGCTAATCTCTTGAGTTTATTATAGCTTGATATTGGGCTTTGAAGATTTCCCTGACTTTTTATGGTTTTCCATTTTACGGTCTTGAACAGAAAAGCTGTATTTATGTTTCCTCCCTAGTTTCCACTCTTTAGTTTGACCTTTCCTCCTTAAAGGATAGCCTTGAACACTTGCTCTATTTTAGAATGTATTCTAAGCACTTGATCTCCATTCCCTCAATCTTAAACATGGTGTGTGAATACTTGGGATTTTGGGATGCAATATTTCTAGTTGCTGAATAGTCAATTTTATCAAATATCTTGGCATTTCAACTCTCATTTTCATATTGAGAGATCAGTCAAGGACTCAGAATTGCATTTATTCAAAACATCAGTTTAAAGAAAAAGATAAAAAATAAAATGAAAGTATAACAGATGATTATAGAGTTACTCTTCCACAGAAGCAAGTAGCAGATTACAAATTAGAACCTTTTTTTTTTTTGGTCTTTTTGAGACAGGGTCTCCCTATGCAGTTCAGGCTAGCCTTGAGCTCATTTTTGTAACCCAGGCTGGTCTTGAACTCACACTGATCCTCCTGCCTCAGCCTCCCAAGTGCTGGGATTATAGGCATGTGCCACCATGCCGGGCTTTGCAAATTACAACACGATTAAATGCTAGAAAAGGTAAGATTTTTGGAATTGTATTCAACTTTGAATCCCATAATACTAATCAAATTTTATTAAAGCCCATCTGATACATATTCATTCATTCATGCATTTTTCTTTTTATGTACACATATGTAGAGTAACACACATTTGTATATATGTAAAGTATATCGAATGACAGTTTTCTTGCTTTTTCAGAATTTCTGTTGGAGGTTCATTGTTGAGAAAATAAGTTGAAAATATTTGAGAGAGAAAAATTAACACACTTTGTGTATGAGCCAGATATCTTATATGCATTATTTTAAGTAGTCTTTTGAGAATTTCTAAAAATTAAGTATTATTTCTAATCCTTATCCAAGAAAACTGAAGTTCAGTTTAGGTGGCTTCTTCCAGTTTGATGGCCAAATCTGATAAAACCCAACATCTATGCCCCATTCTCTCTAGGATTTTGCCACCCCAGTGAGCACCCATCTTCCTTGAACTCATTTTTTGGAGTGAGAATAGACATCTCTCTGTTTAGCTTTATCATATTGAGACCTTGTACCTCAAAGTTTATGCCAAAAATAAGTTTGATTTTCATAGGAATCTATCAGGAGAAATCTAAGTGAGTAGGGTTGGGAAACATAGTGAGACAATGGTATGTGACAGCTGGTACATATTGTAGTACATCAGTGACAATCACCACATTGATCAACAATCCATTGACAGTATATCTTTATTCTCATGCATTACACAATATTGTAGGGGGATCCATTATGAATACAATTACCCAACTAAATTAAATGATCCTAGCTTTGTGCTCAATATTGTTATATTCAAGATTATGCAGTAATAGAATATTTGAAAAGAAATATTGTTTTGTAGAAATAAGAGCTATTACTACATGACTGTATTATTTTTCAGTGACATATTATAGAGTATAATATAAGAAAAGGTAAATTTAGCAGAAGAATGAAGACATTTTGTAGATTTCAAAACACTGATATCAGTATTAGGACATAAACAGTTCAAAATGATATCCAAGACACTGTACATCTTTTTCTCTGAAAAAGAAGATAAAATGTTTTAGTATCATTAGACTGATTAGTGGAATTTTTTTATTTGACAAACAGTGGGGTTTAATAGTGTTTCTTTTTCTAAATGTATGTATGGCAGGATAAATTATTCATATACATTTATTATGTTTTAATTTTCAACATTAGAATAAGTATATATTTATATTTATTGACTGCTGGAGCTTTCTATCTACATTTTGTATTTTGCAGCTTTTTTAATTTGTGGAAATATTTTCCTAGATGTTTTATAAATTGTATATTAAATACAAAGTTTACTTTTGCTGGTGTTTTTTTTTTATATTGAGTAAAAGTTAAACTGTGCTGAAATCCTTTAGTGTTAATTACTGATTTCTGATTGAGTAACCTGAACTGACTTGCGTGTATGATAATATTAGTGAGAATTCGAAGAGGTCCTCAGACTGTTCATGCCTAGCTGTTTTTTTCATTTTTATTTTTATTTTTATTAAATTAGCATCATCTAGAGAATTCTTTTTCATAGGAGGTGTTAGAAAAGAATCAGGTACAGCAAGGAAGAAATTTCAAAAACGTTTCTCTTCCATGTTCCCTTCAGGTCTTGTTATTTGCTTGCTTAATGTATAAAGGAGTCTACTGCAGGGCTATTCTCCTACCAAACTTCTGCTGTAGTTTCAATGCCCATCCAAGCACATTTAGATACATCATTACTCATGCTATGAAGTTTGAAATTATCTTGTTACTATGTGATTTGTTTATAACTTGGGATTTTTAATTAACACATTTATTGGGATTAGTGCACTGTTCCTCTTGGTAAGGGAAATGATGATTTAGGGAAACCAATTCCACATGGAGTATTGAGAATCTTTTATGTACACTACATATATAATGTAGTTAATAGTTATTCATTAGTACTTTAGACCATTAGTACTTTTTCTTTGAGGCGTTTTCATGGTATTTAATGTACGACTTTTGGAAAGTACCTACCTAAAACTCCTAATAGTATACCATCTTATGGTTCTCTTAGGCTGTCAGTCTTGGCCTAGAGAGAAAAGGACATTTATAAGAAGTTCTAATTAAAGTAAAATTGGGCTATATTCTGATTAATTGATTATCAAAAACAGTTGTGTGCCATCTTATAAAGAGCTAAGACAATATATTTGAGTATATCATTAGTGGTATTATTATTTCCACAACTCAGTCCTATAAATTAAGAACTAACTTACATTTTTGCATTAAGAAACAGTTTCTTACAGAAAATGATCTTGTCACTCTACCTTTTCTTCTGGGAGCGTGGAAGCAATAGTGGGGTCTACGCCAGAAGTGAAAACACTGGCAGTGCTGGGCTTGGGTGAAGTTGAATGCATAAACAATCCTGCGTTGTGTTGCCTAAAGTTCATCACTTCTTTTTGTATATATGGTATCACTCCTTCTCCTGGCTATAGAGAGTTAGAATGTAAGTGAAATGGTGTCACGTTCAAATAGGTCAAAATTGGAAGGAGTGTAAAGCAGCAAGATTGAAACTTGAAGCAAGCATTATACTTTCACCACCACAACCACTGAAGAACAGTAGCCACGGCCCTCCGCTATCCCATGGCCATGGACCTCAACAAAGGACACAAGGCAACTAAGAATGTGAGTAAACCAAGGCACAGCTACAGCAGTGGATGCCTCACCAAGCACATCAAGTTTGTGCGGGACATGATCCAGGAGGTGTGCGACTTTGCCACCTATGAGCGGCGCGCCATGGAGCTGCTCAAGGTCTCCAAGGACAAATGTGCCCTCAAGTTCTCCAAGAAAAGGGTGGGGACGCACATTTGGGCCAAGAGGAAGTGTGAGGAGCTGAGCAACGTGCTGGCTGCCATGAGGAAGGCAGCTGCCAAGAAGGACTGAGCCCCTCTGGAGTAAAGTTTTGCAGATATTTTTTTTTTTTTAAAGCATTATATTGAAGACATAACTTTGTTTTCTACATCATAACCTATTTTAAATTTATGAATTTATTCCACCAGTATAATTGTCTTTTAATATTTGCTTTTAAGGAACATCTGACATCCTCAACAAATATGTGAGAAACAGGAAATCTGGACTAAAATCTTGACTAATAATGATTACTAAAGGTACAAACAGCAACTGGTAATAGATTCAAGAGCAGCCTTAGTGAAGGAACCTACAGTGTGTTAGCTGTTTAGTTCCTGTTGCTGGAGAAGTGCTGTGAGTAATCTTACCATTAGGACAGTTTCAGTCACTGCACCGAGGAGCGGATCAAGTGATGATTGCTCGTGTCTTCCTAGTATACCCTGGGAAACAGAAAGTTTAAAATGGTTTAAATTAATGATACTGTGATGTATCAAAGCACTTCCTACATTCTCCAGTTGTTTTCTTGAAAGCCAAAGCAGTTTAGATTTGAGAAAAAAAGCAAGTCTTGGTTTTAGCGATGGAACGGCAGGACATCCTGTTCTGCCTCAGTTCTGAAACGTTTGCTTCTGAATACGCCCTGCTAGGCCCTGCTAGGCTGTTAAGCATAATCAGTTGTGCAGAACCTCAACAGTGGGGACAGTTGTCTCTGCACACAGTAGCATTAGAAAAACAAAACAAAGCCATACTCATATCTAAAGCAATTCTCTGTGCAAATCACAAAAACACTAAGCATCCTCAGATCCTAGTTATTATGAGAACTTTTGCTGCCTCACTGATCACAGCTTTTGTCTTGTTCCATTGTCCTTGCCTTCTACACTAGAACCCTTAACATACACAATCAGTGGACTATCCCTGTCTCTGAGAATATCAAAGCCTGAGCAAACTGCCATTCCCCAACTCCCTCCAAAGCCACCTAGGAAGGCTAGAGCCTGAGAAGCCTCATCCTAAGAGCCTCCTGTGAGGATACCCCGCAGGCCTCCCCCCAATATGTAGTCTCCTCACAGTAAAGTGTGGACAAATCCAGCTTTGTTCAACTAGACTGTTCCTGGTGATCTTTGGCTGAAAGACATATTGACATAAACATGACAAGGTATTGCCATAGTGGTAAATAAGTAAGTAGTTTGAAAGGGTCTTTCAAAGAGGAGAGTCATGAATTTACTCACAGTTTCTTCTGGCTGTGTAATATATCCATATTGAGCATAGAATGGTATCTGTAAGGTTTTTGAAAAATGTATTGGGTATATTTTGTTGATTTTGTCATGAATTTATAGTAAAAAATTAAATATCTCATATATAAAAATGCTTTTTAAAACTTCATGTTTTAGTTGATAAAAATGATTAAGTTACAATAATCTTCTGCATGCTATATCACTTCTATGCTAAAGTTTTTTTTCTTCCTAAACTTGCATAACATAAGTAACATAATTACTTATTACTACTAGTAATAAGTAGTACTACTTATCACACATAGTCCTGGTTCAGTATCTGATCAGTGTGTATATATATGTGTGTGTATCCAGCACACACACACACACACACACACACACACACACACGCACACTGACACACAATTAAAATCAAATGCTTGTAGTACCTGCTCCTCAAATTGCTGTGGCCCTGTTTGTTGGGGTGATGGTGTGGCTGTTTGCTGAGTTTGTTCCGAGGGTAGAAACATGTAAAGAGGATAGTACTGATGCATCTATTTGTAAACAGAGGAATAAACCGGAGATTCTATTAGCTCAACATAGGCCATCTTCTAATCTGTATTTTATACAAGTGTTCTTAATCTTGACTAAGAATTAAAGTCACATATTGAGTTTTTCATTTGTCATTGAACTGTAGGGTGTTTGATTATTCTAGTTTGACATCCAGGCCTAACTTGTAATTTTCCAATTTATCTCAGGTGAACTTGTGGTAAAGATGGGGTGGAGAGCCACTTTTCAAATGTTAAAGAAAAGACAATGAATTATATTACAGCTCAAGTATTTAGGATTTTTGAGATTCAGAATTTAATCTCACTAAGATTAAATATCCTGATCCTTAAATTGAAGTAATTCTATACATCATAGATCTAACTCTAAATATTTATAAGATAGGATGAGATAATGTCTAGAAGTAAGTTTTCTTTTGCATTAGGGTTTAGGTGAGATATAATTACTACATAATTCTAATTATAGAAGAGTAAAGTGGCATAACGTTTTATGACAGTTTTACTCGACTGATAAATAATATAAATTATATATAACACACCATCTTTGAACCCAGGACCATATAAATTGATTATCGTAATATTTTTTTAAATTTATTTTTATGGCTGGCTCAGCCTGCCCTGAGGGCAGCGCTGGCACAGCATGTGGTGTCGGGGATCAAACCACGGTCCCTGCAGCCACCTAAGCTTTCCTAAGCAGGCGCTTTAGACCACTGAGCAATCCTGCTGGGCCCCTGATTATCATAATATTGATAATATTTTCCTTATTAATTTGGTGATTTTACTGGTTTGCATTCATTTCTAAAAGATTCTCTTATTTAAGAGAAATCATCACTAAATTGAAACATTGCATGCAAGAAGAACCTCAAAATGCTTTCAGCAGAATTTTATACCTGCCAAATAACATGTGGTCACATTCTGTCAGGCTAATCAGTGCAGCATACACTTTTAGAGCCCCCTGTGGAAGAGCTTACAACATAAGTGCGCTGCTCTCTGGAACAAAATTTGGGCTTGTGAAGTCAGTCCATGGTACTACTTTTGAGTTATTCCCAAGAGAAAGCATGATCTGAGGCTTAGCAAGCTCTTTTCTCTCAACATAACAATGTCCTAGAAATCCAAGCTTCATGTTCTGAAAGAGCTAAGTGACCCCAGCATTAGTAAACTAATGTCAGCCCAGACTCCATTGTATGGGTCTCTACAGCCCTGCAAGTGGAGAAAAGAACACCTCAGTAGAAGCTTTCTTGATTAGCCACGGTGTTGTTCTCGTTTACCTGCACTTGTTCTTGAGGCACTTTGACAGGATACACATAAGGCATCACCTGAACAAGAAACAGGATGTAAGAAGTCATACTTAGTTTTGTTATTGAAAATCCCTGGGCTGCAACAGAGCCAGTCAGTGAGCCTGAACTAGCAGCAATCCGTAACAAAGGTCATCTACTATATGAACTATTGTTCATGTAACTTGTGATTTCTTTTTTAGATATCATTTTTCTAGTTATTGTGTTTAACATTTGTTTTAACTCTGTTTCTGGCTATATTGTAGAACAGCTGATCTGAAGGATATCTTTCATATTAAAAGTTGGAGTTTATAAGGAAGTATTTTCACTGATGGTAGAAATGTGATAGAAAAAAATTATTCCCTAGGACTGCTGTCTTATTTCAAGCTGACTCATATTTTTGTTTTATCCAACATGTGCTTTTGTCTCTTCTTAGAACGGCAAGATGGAAGAGGCATTACTTACAGGATTAGGGCCTTGTTGGGCTTGCGATGGTGTTTGAGGCTGTGAGGGGTCCATCTGGGCAGTCTGGGCTCCTTGGGCAAAAGCAACTTGTCTTGGGAAAGCAATCTCATTAGGGAACAGTCCAACAAGCTGGTCCAGAGTTGACAATGAGACCTGAGGCTGTCCTGGAATTGGAGCCCGCTGCTGCAATGGGATGCCAGAGAAGGGAGGAATCCAGGCAGTGAGGGGGCCCTGGAGCACACAAAAGACAGTAATTTCTCTTTCACATAGAAAACAATTGAAACTCAGCCTTGAGCAAGAAAGAGGTGAAATATCTAAATAGATTCTGGGTTTCAGAGGGACATTATGAAAAAGACAGCATCCTAAGTCACAAACCACATATATAAAGCCAAATTCTCCATGGTCATGAGAAATTAAAGACAGAGAGGCTGATAAAGGAACACATTGGTTGAAAGTCATCAGACCAGTTGAAAATCTTGTTTTTGTCCCCTTCACTACTGATTGACTTGATAGGATTTTGTGTAAGATGGCTAATTTTTCTCATAAATGTGAAAGTTAGTATATAGCATATACCAAGTTCTCTACAGATGCATGTTAACTGGATTGTAGGTTTTACCCTAAACTTCAAATAAATGGCTATTAGAACATATAAGACAAATTTGAACACATAGAATGAATTTGGAATTGTTAAAATTGAGATTTCAGACATAGAATCAGGATACTTCTTTGTCTGCATACAAAATACAATTAAACACGAATAGTAGAAAAATGTTCTCCTTAAATTGACTTTTGAGGTAGATACCTGAAGCCGCAGTGGCAAAAGTTGACCATTATTAAGGTTCAGAAGTAACTGGAAAAGGAGACATAAGATGAAAACAAGATTACTAGGTGCGCTAAAGTCATTAAGAACAATGTTTACTATAAACGTAGCGAAAGTCAGAGCTTGTTGATCAGTTTCTTGTTAGAAGTAAGACATTTTTCCCAGTGGCTTACACTAGTTATAGTGGGAATAGATAGGTTAGAATCAGAAGCAGAGCTGTGCTTCAATAACATCACTCCGGGCCAGCAAGATAGCTCAGCGGTCTAAAGCGCCTGTTTAGGCAAGCTTAGGCAACTGCAGGGATCATGGTTCGATCTCTGGCACCACATGCTGTGCCAGCCCTACCCCCAGGGCAGGCTGAGCCAGCTATAACATAAATAAAGCTTAACAATGTTTTTTTTTTTTTTTAAACCCCAACATCACTCCTACTATCTATGAAACTGCACAATTTTAACTCATTCATGTGTTTCATATAATTGTTTTAACTTTATACAGCATAAACACCCACACTGGGTGAGGTAGAATACAATATATAGGAAATATTGTATCTGTCTTTGAAGAATTTGAAATCAAATGAAGTGGATAAAAGAATACTCTTGAAGGAACCTGGTAGACATAGCAGACATACAGTTGGGCATTTGTTTAGATGTGTGCAAAAGCTACTAGATAGGATCCAGGCTACATCAAGAACAAACTTCCATCTTCTCACCTCTTGCTTACGAAAATGGGAGACATTTTAATTGTTTAAACTAACCTCATTGCTGTTGCTAGCAGACATAAGGTGCCGTGGAATAAGCTAAAAACATAAAACAAGAGAAAACAGAACTAATTAAAGAAGAGATTGCTATAGGCTTACATAAGACAAAGAGTTATAAAATCACTTACCGGGGCTGACATTGTAGCTCCCAGGAGCCCAAGAAAAATTATAATTTTCATTTTCAGAGTGTATACCTAGAAAATGAGTTGTAATGCTTATCTTTAAAAGTGTTCTATACTTAAAAATCATGATAATGATAGTCATGACAACAGTAATTAGGTTTCAGTTGGAAAAGCACACGTTGGGGAAATACTTTAGTATATACCTATGTTTAATATTTGAAATTAAAAATTTCTATTTATAACTGAACTTTTTCTTTTCTCCTACAGCAGGTATTTATAGAAACCAAGCTTGTTTTCTTGCCCAAAAGGCTCATCTGGTGATATACAATGAGTGGATCACATGGAGAAAATATTCCCTTTAAGTTCTTTGAGGTTCATTCTGGGTTTATCAACAGAGTGCTTTTCATGAAAGTAATCTTCAGTTCTACATCAAAATATCACTAGAATAAAGATCTGAGGATACTAGCTCCATCAAGATAATTTCTATTTAGAAGTCTGATCATATTGTAAAATATTAAATATACAAACTGATTCAATTTTTTCCACTTTGGAGAAATGGGTTGTAAAATTTACCTGCAACACTGACTTACACTGCAACTAGGGGAAGTCTATTGTATCTCTCTTGATGGGAAAATTCCGGCCATAGTTCAAATCACTGACCTCACTGAGTATCTAGGGTGAACTCTGTATGCTATCTTATTGATTTAGACTCTTAAAATTATGAAAACAAAGATTTGACATCTTACCTTACTCCTAGACCTAAGAAATCAGGAACCATGTAAGATCTGTGGTCTTTTTCTCCATCAGCTCTGCAGCTTGGGATTTCTCTTAAAATTTAAAACCCATCTTTATAAAAAAGGACCAATCATTTTTCAAAGGAACCAGTGATTCAGTGGGTTTCAGACAATGGCTTAGCTAATAACCCCTTTCCTAGTCATCCGGTGGTATATGGCTTCCCACACTCATACTAATGTTATTAAATTATCCCCTGAGGAATGTTTTCCTGTGATCATTTCTGCCTTCTCCTTGGTTATGACTAAGTCTTGTAGAATAATTTTATTTTACTCCTTTTGTCATCTTTAAAATGATACTCTAATTGACTAATCTTAAAACCCTTTAATAAACTCAAGGGTAAATGGGTTATTATTTTTATTTTGAAAGAAAAAGACAGAATTATAAGGCAGAGGACATGTCTAAACAACAAAAATAAAAAACCTGGTTATTGGCAAAAGTGTATTTCAGTGCTTCATTTGGCTTAGTAAATTGATTTCTTTTGGCTTGACCTTGACAACCTTGGCACATTTCCCCTTGTCTGTATAATAAAATCCTTAAAAAAATTGATGAACTCTGTATCTTCATTAAATGTATGTTTCCAAGAGAACATGTAGCTTGGAAAAAACAAATACAAAGCATGATGGCTTTCATTTAAAAACACGGTGATAAGTGAATGCTTTGTATTTTTAAAATTCTCTCAATAATTATAAATACAGTATTCAGAAATATATCTAAGCATTACTGCTTGTAAATCATTATTATTTATATCTCATTTATAAAGTGAGACTTGGTCATTGTTGCCAATATTGGCCTGACTCTTCATAGAAAGCCAGGAGCACAATGTAGTACTGTTGAATTGTCAATCAATTTCCACTATTGAAAGACTCAGGTAGCTACTTCTAAACAGAAATTATCTTGCATGGAGCTAGACCAAATCTGTATTCTACTGATATTTTGATGTAGAATTGAAGATCGCTTTTGTGAAAAGCACTCAGTTGGTAAACTCAGCATGAACCTCAAAGAACTTAAAGGGGATATTTTCTCCATGTGATTCACTCATTGTATATCACCAGATGAGTCTTTTGGGCAAGAAAACAAGCTTGGTTTCTATAAATACCTGCTCTAGGAGTTTTGTTAAATAAATTGTTTCCTTCATTTGGAGGGGAAAAAAAGGTGAGACAGATCCAGTACCGTGTCATTCTGTATAGATTAAGTGCAAGAACACAGAAGGAGGAAATCCTGAATCAAATGTTGTCATTGTAACTTCACCCTTTTGTTTTAGTTTGATTACGAGAACTAGACAACGGTTCATCCAAAGGAAAGTACAAAAATACATTTTGTTGCCAAGTACAATACGACTCTTGAATAATGTACCAATGAAATTGTCCATATCTTTGCACTGTTCCGATAATAAAACGAATGAAGAGTAAAAAAGAATAGCTATGTTAGTTCTTTCCAAATGTAATCTGTGCTTTCTTTCCTTTAGCTGTCATTAAAACTCAACAGGCCTACATAATTCTACTGTAGAGTAAGCCAATAGTCAATGAATCATGGCAATTGAATTAGTACTGCTTCTAAAAAATAATTATTTTCATCTCTAATAAACTGAGCTACAGAAACTTCAGTGACTCAGTGACTATAACAAGTAGTTATTGTGTCACCATTACAGTCCATATGCTTAGTAAATACTGAAAACTTACATTAGCAATAAAATATGGGCCCCTACCTCCATGGAAATGTCTGTTTTCTCTATTGCTCAAAAAATACTGGAATTGTGATGCACTCAGGTGTTTTGGTTTTTACTCAAGCAGTCTTTTGGAGGAACCAACCTGCTTCCTTTAGAGAGAAAGACATAAGATATCACGATAAGGGTAACAGATAAAAATAATAAATGGTAAAAGTCAATTTTTATATTTTGACAGATGAATTGTGAGTTTCAACTCAATGAAGTCAATAATTTTGTGATTAAGAATGCT
Source organism: Myocastor coypus (assembly GCA_004027025.1). NCBI lineage: Eukaryota > Metazoa > Chordata > Mammalia > Rodentia > Myocastoridae > Myocastor > Myocastor coypus. The sequence continues at coordinate 16,537 of PVJA010010855.1, forward strand.
TTCATTAATAATCAATGCAATAAGTGAATTGGAGAATAAGCAATCCTTCCTCTGAATCACTTCTGTTGCATGGGTGCATATGTTTATTCTGTGGAATTTTACAAAATACTCCTGCTTGGTGCTAATCACCTTCTGTTTACAAAGATAAGACATTCTAATTTAAAGGCTTTAGTTTGATTGTATGGGTTTAATTTTTTTTTTCTATTTAGGATGTTTGGGTATGTGCATGCAAGTTATGACTATAAAGTGAAAACAAAACCAAACAAAAACTCTGGGAGTATGGTGTTTAGCAATAGAGATAGTAAGAAAGATAAAATATCTCTTCATTTTACAGAAATGAGGTTTAGATATTACAAACAAGGAGTTTACAGTTTCCTACTAGCTAAGAAAGGCAAAACACTGCTAAACTTGGGCTAGAAACTACAAGCTAGGGAGCCATTGGAGATGGCTCAGTAGAATAAACACTTTCCTGGCAAGCAAGGATACTAAGTTTAATCCCAGATATTGCAAACAGAACAAAACAAAGAAAAAAAACCTATAAGGTGCGTGTAGCAAATAAACTAAAGGGTGGCATGTAGACCATTTCATAGGGAGAAAAATCTCTGGAACATTCCACAAAGAGAAAATCTCAAACACAGCTCATCCTGGCCCGGGCATAAGTCAGCCTTTAACTTGCATTCAAATCCTTTCTTTTATCCTCTGGTCATTTTCTAGTAAGCCTTGATGATACTTCCTTCATTCTGTCATGAATACAGACCTAACAGTTTAATAACATAGATTTCCTCTTCAGCTCCCATGCTGTTTCTGCACTATAACTGCCAAGAAAATCTAAGTAAAATAATCAACAAGTTTACTTTAACCAAAATCTTAACATGATTTAAAAATGAGCATCACAAGGGAGAGCATGCACGATGCCCTTCTGGCTGCTGGCATTGTCCTCATCAGCCCTGGAAGAATCACTCCTGTGGAGAGCAGCAGAGGCAGCTTGTGAGCTCTTGGTCAGGTCTGTGGACACTTAAGCCAGTATGTCTTTGTCTTTTCTCTGAATTCTGGTGATATATTTTTCCACTTTGTTCCATTGAAGCTTTATCCCCGTAAAAGATGCAATGTTTTCTAATTGCAATATTTTTCCCATTGCTCAAAAAATACCATCTTGTCTCCCTTTAGCCTCCCCTACCACCATCCTTTTCTTCCTTCCACTTGTTCCTCTTTTCCCAACTTTCCTTTTCCCCTTATCTTCTTCACTAGTAGTTTTTCTCTTCTTTTTCCTAACATGGTTTCCAAGGCCCTTGGTGAGCTGGCACTTGTTTACTTCTTCTAGCTTTTTCCTCACTCATCTCCTTTGTTTAGCCTGCAGCCACTCTGGCTTTCTTTCTGAGTTTTGAACATGTTGAATTCATTGCTGCCTTGTAAGCTTTATCCTTGCCTCTGGAATGCTTTCTTTCTCAGACAATTCTTTTGTCACCAGAGTCATAGCTTAGGTATCAACCCACAAAAAAATGCTCCGAGGTCCTCTGTTCTGTCATGTGACACTATTTTAATTGCCTACAAAGTACACGTTGCTGGTTTATATATTTGCATCGCAGAGACATACATAGAACTCAGACATTAGCGTATTTATTTAGCCAAAGAGTACTTTAATTCTTTTACTTCATGTTTTGCCTTCCACCATCAGAGCATAATTTTGTTAGAAAAGGACCTCTATTTTCTACTCTATTTGGACCAAAACAAGTACTCTAATACTGTTGGAAAATTGAATCATTGCTCTGACATGTAAATTCTGAAACACTATTACATAATGAGATTAAATGTTACTTAGAGCACTGGCAAAAACTAAGTCTTTGAAATGTTTGCAAAACATTATTTTACTGCCCAACATAATTACTATTTTTTCTAGAAACTCATTTTGTCATACAAGCATGTTTAGAAAATACAAAACATAGTAATGTAATGCATTTTATATTCAAAACAAAATTATCTTCCTGGCTTGATTTGAATGCTTCTCCATGATCAAATTTGTGACCTATTTTCTGGAACTTCTGTGAGGAATTTGATAAAAATAAAGATTTGTAATTATTATTTATTTTTTTAAGATCATAATTTATTTCAGCACTTTCAAAAATAACATTTTCCCTGCTTTTGAACAGTGAAAGGAAAACTGATGTTTGTTTTTTAGAAAATAAGACTAAATATAAAATATGAATATTAAGATGAAGGTAGAAAATGGGAATTAGAGTGTCAGACCGGAGACTCTGAAGTAGGAAATCAGATAAAAAGTCTATGAGACAAGGGTCCTAAGAATCTCCAGAGGGTTTTTCACACTGACAATAGCAATGTGTAATACTAAAGCCATGCTTAGAAAGTCTGCCATTCTGGTCTTGCATATGTGTGCTGCTTCTAATGTAATTTCAATTATTGCTATATTCTTATACTCTCACTCTGTCAAGTAAATGTTTGTTTTAAAAGAAAACAAAAAAAGTTATAAAAGAAAATAAGATACAAGGGGAAAAAAGACTTTTACTTATAGCTTTAGCACAGTAGCTAGTAGCAACATGGTAGGTACAGAATGAATGTCTATCAAATAGAAAGATGAATGTGAAAAAATAATATTCCACTGTATGGGTGTACCACAATTTGATTGCCAATTACCATGGAATAGAGTTTTCTGTTGTTTCTAGCTGTTAAGAAGTCTATTATAAACATTTTTATGCAGGAATTTGGGAAGGCATATATTTTTATTTATCTTGGACAAATATTTAAGAATGAGATTCTGGATTATACAGTACATTAACATTGATACTGCTAAGCTATTTTCTAACTGCTTTGCATTCTAACCAGTAATATTTGAGGTTTTCAGTGGCTCCACATTTTTGTCATGACTTGGCTATTGTTATTCTTCCTAATTTTAGCCATTCTAATAAATACATATTACCATAAAAATAAAGAGGCCTACAAGGAGCAATGCTATGCGTGGAGAGCTGTGTGCTGGCAGTGCTGACTGATGTACTGTGACTCTGGGACACTTGGGGGTGAGACCTTCTGAGGCCTGGCATCCCACTCCCACTCTGGGAATGTTTCTGTCTGCATTACTGTTCTTAAGAAGTTGGTAATCCATAGTCCTGTGACTCTGCCTCCTAGAATTATTGATGATAAATATATTAAGGTCTAGGTGTTCTTTTTCAAGATTTTCATTGGTCTTTGCAGTACATACTATGACAAGCTATGGTGGACTACCTGAGCAGCTCTCCTTGAAAGAAGAGGGATCACCTCCATTTTGGTTCAACCTGACCCTATTTCCTTGCATTGATATGCATAGAGCTGGCTAGGATTTTTCCTTATGCCTTCAATTGGTTTTAAGCAACGCATATTTGTCTAGCTGAGGTGCTGGTGGTAGTCTTTAAAGGTAGCATGTATGTTTCCCTTATAACCCCCACCTTTTGCTTTTTAATATGAGCTAGGTCATGACAGGATAAAGAGTCAGTGTTCCACATTGTTGGCTGGGATTGAACTCAAGATAGAGGCTATGACTTCCTGGGGCTTAAAAGATTACACATCAGAGCTGAAGCACAGGACCCCAAAATATTAGGTACTATCTCAAAGGTATATGCAAATAACTTTTTCTGCATATCCTTCTCTGTGTATATGACAAAGTTAAATGCAGGCCACCTACGTAGCTCAGATCACAGTACTCACCCACTTCCCACAGTTCTCAGACATTCATCCTCAAAGCATTCCTCCTTCAAGACTAAATAAAACCTGGATGTGGCCCTGGGTTGGTCTCTTTATTCTGGAAAGCCATCTTCATGGCAGGACTTAGGGCTCCTTGGCTGGCCATAATTACAAATATGCTTTATAGTGTCTTTATTTTCGCTGTGGGTTGCACTGCGAGTGGTAGATTGGAATTAACTTGGTGGGATTCCAGTAACATATTTTTGGAATTATAAATATAGACTTCTTAGACCTAGAGGAGGATCAGGAGGGGCTTCCTACAATGAGCCATCTCATTTCCTCACAGGAGGAGACCTCTCCTCTTCCAGGATGAAAAGTGCCTGCCTTCAGGGCAACCCACATCCTCAGAGGACCCAGCAAAGTGCAGGCCTCTGCCTCCACGCTGCACACCTCCTCCAGAGGTTCACTAACCCCACCCACTGCACTGTAGCCTTGGACCACGCTCTCTAGCCTGTTGTTGCTCTCTTCCCTAGAGGAGAAACAAATTTTAAGGACCTCTGATGAAGCCTCTGCATGTGGGTTTCCCCTAAACTGCAACCATGAATCTCAACCTGATTGCTACCAGGGCTTTGGTCATGAAAATGCCACTTTTGACTAGTGTGCCACTGACATATGAGTGTAGCTCTGCAGGTGCTGGTTTTGGTCTTCAGTTGACACATCTGAAGCCCTGTGGAGAACAGACCTCTTTCATGTAGCCTTTACCTCACTGACTTCATTGAGCATGGCATCAATACCATCTACATTCTCTTTGCCTACAGCCATAATATGAAAACCTACTGGCTTGTTACTATCGCCTATTTTAACAAATAGGTGTACACCAAGTAAGAATCAATATTATCTGATACTGTATAATGGGTGTGCAGCAGATAAATGGAAAAATATTAAGGCTCTATTACAGAGTCTATAGTGGGAGATTTTTACTACCTTTTCTTTTTATAAAATGGTGTACAAAATTTGTCCCCTATGTTGCCATTGCAAAGAATTTCTGACAGAAAAATGCATGCGTGTGTGTGTGTGTGTGTGTGTGTGTGTGTGAGAGAGAGAGAGAGAGAGACAGAGACAGAGACAGAGAGACAGAGAGAGACAGAGAGACAGAGAATATAAATTCTTCTGGGGTGAGAAGTGCCTGCAGGATGTTTACCTGTGTGTATGTGTGGGATATAAAATTAGAATCAGGATAGCTATTCACAAATCCTTGAGTTTATTGTATTTTTTCCGTTTTTAGCTCATCTCATTTTCATAAAAGGGGTGTACAGGACTGACATTAGGAGCATAGACTCTGGAGTCATTCTGCTTGTCTCTGACTCTTCTGGCTGCCTGTCACGAGCTCTCAAATTGTGGCTGAGTTTTAAATCTCTTTAAAGTTTCTCTTACATGCCGGGCATGGTGGCTCAAGCCTGTAATCCCAGCACTCGGGAGGCTGAGGCAGGAGGATTGGTGCGAGTTCGAGACCAGCCTGGGCTACAAAAGTGAGCTCAAGGCCAGCCTCAACTGTATAGCGAGACCCTGTCTCAAAAAGACAAAAAAAAGTTTATCTTACTATGAAATAGGGTAACTTTGTAGGGTGTTTGGGGTGAGCCATGTTCTGGACATATAATGAACATCAGATGTTAATAATATTAGAATGTTAGATTTTAAATACCTCAAGCACTCCTAGGATTGGCACAACTTAGTCACTAACTAGTTTTATTTGTTTAATGAATAAGGGATCGCACTCAGACGAATCTATTCTTACAAAGAATTCTAAGTTGGTGGACATTTGGTGCAAAGGGAGAAAAATGAAAGCAAAGAGGCAGTATGATGTTACCATAAACCAAGGAGTACAGGTAGACCTCTCCCAGAACAAAACTAGCTTGAGTCCTTTAACTTAGAACATCAGAAAGTTCATTACTAATTATTTCTCTTTAGGCAATGGTGGATTGATTAGATAGACTTCAACAAGAACAGAATTTCTCATTTTCCATACTGTACATTCTCCCACCATGGCTAGTTTTAATCTACTGTTTTATAACTGGCTTTAAAGTTTCTTAAATATTTAACTATTGAATCCTAAGAGGCAGTAAGAGTCAGCAAAGCATCGTCTTTTCTCAGAACAATGAGTGAATCAGCCTGATATGATTGATGGCTCTGTTCTGGCTCTCCTAAGTGTTTTACAGGATATAGCTTATAGCATACTTAATGTAATGCTAAACGCCACCCTACTGATGATAGAGGTAGTTAAAGACATGTGACTCTAACATACTTAGGGGCTTATGTTAGAGTGTTGGCTATATTTTCTAAACTGATTTTCTCAATTGATCCTGAAGCATTTACAAAGTATCACTATTATCATTGGCATAATTAGAAAACTGACTCAGAGAGGTTAGTAGTTTGCCTAAGGTAGCATATTTTTTAGTGTCCAAGATCAGAACTGAACACAAGTCTGTTTCCATTTGTTGAATACCATATGGTTTTACCCAGATATGAAGTATTGGTAGTTTTCCCGTGCTTTTTTAGAGATATATTAAATAAATGTCATAACTCTCAGGATTAAAATTTATTTCTCATCTTGTTAATAATTTCCCAGAAATCTTGAGTAACTGAATACTTGACATATATTATGTTTAATAAGTATCTCCAAGTTTTATGGATTTTCTATAACTGGTTTTGAAACATCAGAGTATTTTATAAGACAAATAAACTAAGATAGGCTATTCATTTTTACTTGTCCAAAGTCTTTAAGGAACTCAACTTGATATAAGGAAATACATCTAAGATTATGACAATTAATTATTGAAGTGCTGTCTGCTGAGATTACCAACCATGAAGGGCATCTAATAATAGTCTTCATTTTTCCTGTTGCATTTTAATGAAAGCAGCTGGATTTTTCCATTTACTTTTCTAAAATGCTTTTTCATTTGGAAAAATCACCACCTACCGCAACAGCAAGTGAGAACTAAAAAGCCATGTGTCAGAGACAACTTTCTTCACTGGATGCTTTTAGAACTATAGAAACCCTGTACGAATACCAATATTTTATGTGGTATGATAAAAAATAAGGCTTTACTTTTACAATATACTATAGTAAAAGACACATCACTGTTAGTACCCCTCAAGCTCCTCCCCTCATTTTCAACACAGCTGCCCCATTCTTGTCAAGATCTGATAGGCATCCTTTTTCATGAGTGTCTTTAGTTGTGTTGTCATAGATGTCTTGATGTCCTGAATCAATTGAAAACATTTAACTCTCATGGTCATCCTGACTTTGGGGAAGAGACAGAAATTGCATGGATCCAGATCTGGTGAACAAGGTGGCTGAGGACACAGTATCATATTTTTATGAGCTTGCTTTTCTGCAGAATCTCTGTGAGCCATACCGTTTAACTCTGAATGACACTTAAAGAAAGATGACTTCCATGATGCTACATAAAATACAAGAATGATATTGCTAATTACAATAGAAATCATATATTATTTATCTAACATGTAGATTGTAGTATGTTTTACTTTGTGTATTATTTACATAAAAAATTAATTCAGTTTGTTAATCCTCACCACAGTCTTGAGATTTGTAAAGGTTATTGGTATTTTCATTAAGGAGGTGAGGAACATATACATCATTAAAATTAAAATGTCTTCCCAAGTTTATGTGGTTAATGAAATCTGATGTTTAATTGGAGTCTGACTTTAAAATTATCTTCTTTTATATGATTACTATACTTAAACATGGCTTTAACTCTTCTATGGCTTTCATATTTATATTTTTAAATGTATGGATTTTAAAAAAATTCTACTTAGTAAGTCAAATGGGATGGATCTGATGGATCTGAACCTTCTCTTTTGTTTTTTTCTTTTGTTTTTTTTTTTTAGACAAGACCTTGCTCTGTAGTTCATGTTGGGCTTGGGTTCACTGTGTAGCACAGGTTAGCTCAACCTCAAGGTGATTCTCTCTGCTTCAGCCTCCCAAAAACTGGGATTACTGGTGTGCACCACTATGCCATTGAAACCACATTTCTGATAAATACATACTTTTCTTCATTTGTTGTAATATCTATACAAAACAGTTCATATAGTCAACCTTTACTGATAATTTATTATTAAACTATCTCTTCCTGTATGATACCAATCTCATAATATTCTGGGAAAATTTTTCTTATGATGCTAGTCAAGAAGCAAAGACGAATACAATTGCGTCTTTGAACATAAATTAATTAGAAGTACTATCAAATAGATTCTAAACCAAAACATATGAATGGATGGAAAATTACTATGAGTTAAGATTCACTAAATTCACAACTAGTCTCTGTAAAAAAAATCCACGAATAGACATTATGTAATAATTTACAGAACGTCTGACAATGAACTGCATGTCTAATCTGGGACTTAGAGTAAATATCAGGTTGGACTGACACAGCTCTCTCAAAAACCAAGGGAGATAACATGAGATCATTTTGGGGCAGCACGGTTAGGCTGTTTTGTCTCTTGGATGACAGGAGCAGCTTGACTACTGGGCACACTTTCATTAGTAATTACATATTCTGGTTCTTAGGAAATACAAAATTCTCAGAGGAGATATGTTAATTATTTTCCCAGTAAAGGAAGCACACTGGGTTTTCTTCCTGCTTAAACCACAGATTGCACAAGCTTGAGGGCTTCATGTAAATTCTAAAGCTCAGAGGGGGGGAAAAAACAACCAAAAATCTCTATTTTAAGTAAGATGTTTGAAGAGACTTTGAATACCTCCATATAGAAATATGGCTGTAAAGGAGTAGAGAATTGAATGTAGGAATATATCTCTTCACTGTTCATTTCACAGGGACTTTGGAGAAGTGACTTAGATTCCAGGACTAGATGAGCTTTCAGATAAAATTTATTTGGTTCAGAGGGTTGTTTAGATTGTGAAACGTTTGCCTGGAGCATAATCTGTGCAGTCAAGAAGATGTTCTTGAGAAAGGTCTGGCAGCTCCCTTGCGAGAAGTGGCAATGCTTGGTGGGAGAAATTCCTACAAACCAAATGCATTGCTCCTTTCCTTTAAATATTAAAAAAATAAAATGAAAGCATTCAAAGGTGCTTTCTGCCCACTGATGTGTCTGAGTCTGGTGAACGGAATGACTGTCACACACGCATCGGATTAGCAGAGCTCTCACATGGCCACACTGGCAAAAATGGCAACTGCTTAGAAAGCATGACATAAGCAAAAAGTGAGACACTACCTCAGCTGCAAAAAAAAACAAAACAAAACTGATTTTCATAATTTGTAAATGTCCTTTACATAAAAATACTGTTGAGAGAAGACTCTCATTGAAACACAGGGTAGGGGAATTTGTTTTGAGTACCAATTCCCATCAATGCATAAATAGGGTAATTATTAATGTCAGCAGTTCAGTCTGCTTATTTATTGTGTAGATGGAATATTTGATCGCAGGAGCTCACCATATAAATACGTCTTAGATTTGAATCCCAATTCAGGCACTTATTAGGCGAACAGTCTATCTTCCCTGAACCTATTCATTTCCCTGTAAAATAGAACAAATTCTCTACTTACAAGGTATCTATGGAAAATGAATGACACTAAGAATATATATCACTTAGCATAGTAACAATTTTCTTTAAGCCCTTACAGGAGACACTTGATGCACCTTGTTTTCCCAGTAAGAGGAGTGAATCTGGAAAGGCCTCCAGCTGGATTCATGTATATGGGACCCTCCACTTCAATTTAAAATAACACTCATATTAAATTACAAAAAAACATTATTTAGATGAAATTTCGGTGGTAGTATTATTATAGGGGAGAGAAACTCCCAATCTAAAAGCTAGCTGAGCTAAGTTTGTGTTCTCTAAAACCAAAGAATGAATTTTAGGAACAGCTGAGGTTAAGAGCAGAATCTATCTAATGAGGATAAGGAAGCTTCTGTCTGGGGACCTGGAGAGACAGCTCAGTGGAGTAAGTGCTTGCCTGGCAATGCAAAGTCCTGAGTTTCAGTTTGATCCCTGTGCCACACACACACACAAAAAGCTTCTCTCTGAGAGAGGGACAGAAGAGACCTTAGTGAGTTGCCAAGAAACCTGTCTCTTCCATGAAGTTTTATAGAGCAAAACCTCACAGTGAGACAATACTAAGGTTGAGAACTTGGGAACTTAAAAGATGTGGGACAAAACTATGGCCAATCAATAATATTATAAGCACAGGGGCCTGGCAGGATGGCTCAGTGGTCTAAAGCGCCTGCAGGTGGCTGTAGGGACTGCGGTTCAATCCCGGCATCACATGCTGCACCAGCCCTGCCCTCAGGGCAGGCTGAGCCGGCCATAAACATAAATAAACGAACAAACAAAAGTTCTGAAACAAGAAAAAAAAAAATTAAAAAAATATTATAAGTACAAATGTTCAGGTAAAATTGATTAAATTGGGATTAAATGGGTAAACAAGTCACATAACAAGCAGCAAGCAGGCCAGAGTACAGAACAGGGGCTCTTCCTGTAGGGGCTTAGGTTAGTGACTCTGGGTTTTTCAAGGTGGTTGATGTCTATTTAGAATATCAATCCTTTATGTGCAGCCCTAGGGAGGTGTGTGGCTGCATTTGTCTAATCTTTGTGTTGCGGTCCGGCCCATGTGGGAAGTGCCTTCTCTCCCATACTTGTAAGATATTTTGTCTTCCATACTGGGTCCTTTGAGGGCCTGGCTCTGTCTGGCTGCCCATAGTATTTCTATTTAACTCAGCTGCTTGCAACAGTATCATGCAGAGAAAGAGAGCTACATCTATCTCTTTGCTATCTCACATTTTTCTTTTGTAAATCCATGATTTGTAGATGTTATTTATATTTGTAAATTCTAGTATTTCCTATTGTTATAGACAGCTGAGTGAGGTAGAACTATTATAGGCAGTTAGATTAGGGCCTCAAAGGAGCCAGGGCAGAAGACAAGATACATGCAACTGTGGGGAAGATAAAGACATCAGCTAAGGGTGAGGCCTCAACACAAAAGCTGAAAAGAGCCCAGTCACATATTTCCCTAAGGATAAATACAGTGATTTATATCTTAAATATGTATTTATCATCTTAAGAAAGCCAGGAAGAGTCCCTGACAGAATTCCCTCGAAGAATAGCTCTGGTTCTGCTTAATGCCTGCTTGCTACATCATCCACTTCCCAATTTGATCCCCATGTAATCATTATTACATGAGCAATTTACTTGAAATGTTATGGGTTGACCAACATAGATTTGTCAAACCCCATACTCATCTTATATTTTCTGATTTTGTCCCACTTAGACCCACTTCATCTCTTGATTTTGCTCTCTAAAAATCTCTAGAGGGGCCCGGCAGGATGGCTCAATGGTCTAAAGCACCTGCTTAGGAAAGCTTGGGCGGCTACAGGGACCGCGGTTCCATCCCCCGCACCGCATGCTGCGTCAGCCCTGTCCTGTGGGCAGGCTGAGCCAGCCATAAAAATAAATAGACAAACAAAAGTTCTGAAACAAGAATAAAATAAAATAATTAACCATGAAGCATAAAAAGTAAATACAGATAAGTATGTTGAGCTTTAAAAGGCTCAAGTCAACAGCTTCCAACAATGTCTGCTGATAACTCATGACTATTATGGAATATTGGACTATGCATACAACTACCCTCTCTTAGCTCAATGAGAACAAATATTTGTATCAATATTGTTTAGAAAAGTTATCATGTCTGCACCTTGTACTCTGAACAACTACTGTGAAGACAACAATGTGTACTGTATTAATCATTGTGGCTGTCCTACTAGTGTATTTTGAAACTGTCTCATTTTAATTTCTTATTAAAAGTAATAAAATGATATAAAATGAAGGTTAACTCTGTGTGGTCCAGAGATGGAGTAGTCTAATAAACTTTATAGTGTGGGAAATCCCTGAGGTGGGCCCTGGAGAAAATAGATATTTACCAGGTAGATATAGGTGGAATGAAATCTCCAAGCAGAGTATTCATTATGTCCAAATGCCTGGGGCATGACATGTTTTGATAATTTGGAGGATAATCACTAATCCAAGAAAATTGTAATATAGGACCCCTGTGGTAATGTAGGAGATTCTGTAGAGCAGGTAGAAGCCATATTTTAAAAAAAGATTTTCTTAGACAAACAAATAGGGTAGAATTTTATCCCGTTGGTGGTTGACATCCATCAGTGAGGTGAGAAAATATATATCTTATCTATTAGTAATGGCCCCCAAATGCATCACTTCCTCCCAATGGGTGATGGGAGGTTATAGTTTCTAGACTTTGAACTTATTGAATTGTTTCTATCAGTTAAATGTAAGCAAGAAACATCCTGTGTGTGTTCCAGCCAGGAGTTTTGAGGTAACACACCACTCTCTCTGTTTTGGCCACTGGCAATGTTCCAGATGATTCCTTGTTCAGCAAGCTGAGTTCTTCCATCTGTGTTGCAGTGAGAGAAAGTAGCACAGAGCTTAAAAGTGAGTCACAAAAGGCAGGGTAATGAGAAATAAGTCTCGGGCTTTCAAGTCACTGAGATTTCGGGACGCTTTGTTCCTGCACCTTGAGTTAGACCCACATTAGCCATGTAGGATTAGTAATTTTGCAACTTGCAGCACTGTCATAGAGCTGAGCAAGGTGAATGTAGGAGGAGTGGACCAGGCGAGAGCACCAGATCAAACTTCAAGCTGCTTCTGATGCTGTCCTTTACCACTCTAAGACCTGGAAGTCAATCAACATCCTTAAGGAAATTTTTGTTGACCTAGGAGGAATTATCTATTGGCCATTCCAATTTTGACCTTCAATTATGTAGACCTTGAAACTAGAACTTATGGATAAGTGGAACAAATATATCCTGACTAAAACAATGTATTGTGGATTTCAGTAAGTTTTTATCTGCTTCGATAATCACCTGGCCTTCTTCATATCCCAACCTAATTATTTTTTCCTTAATGATACTAAAGCTTTATCTAGTACTTTCCTCTCAGCTTATTTTCCAGTGGTGTCAGTGAACTGCTTGGATCAGAGAACCTTCTCTGCCTCATTTAGCCTGTGGTACTCATAGTTAGAGGCCTAGCCCCTCCAGGCCCTGTATTTCTAAACTTCAAAATTATAATTAATAATTACAATTAATAGTGTTTGTTTTGTGGAGCTATGTGAGGATGAAACATTCTAAGGAGTACTTGGCGTACAATCTGACGTAGTCGATACTCATTGGACAGAAGCTCTGTTGGCCATTATCAGTGTTGCTGACATTCCCAATTCATTCTTCTCAGCTTCTCACCTACTGGTGGCCTGTACCACAAGGAGCTTGAGTTCCCTAGGAGAGACCCTGCTCAGTAGCTAAGGGGGTCTTCTTCTGAACTTCAGGTCCTGTATTCTGCTCTTGTCTCAGTGCCTCTTTGCTCTTTATCAATCTAGTAGTAGGCTCAAAGCTTATTAACCTGTTACGATTTCTCATATGGATCCACTTCTTGAAACACTGCCAACTATCAGATGGTGTCTGTTAATGAAGACATGCTAAATAGAGTTTGTCATTAGTTTAGTTTAGGATGAAGCATCCTCAGGTTTAAGAACTATTCACAGAGCCACTTTAGTTTACAGTCACACAACTCCATCTAAGCATGCAGTTGCTTGACAGGATAAAGGTAGAAGTGGTTAGAGGTCTTTTGCTAAGTACAAACTGCAAGCAATAGGCCAAGACTAAATGAAATGAGGTGTGTGTGTGTGTGTGTGTGTGTGTGTGTGTGTGTGTGTATGTGTGTGTGTGTGTGTGTGTGTGTGTGTAAGAAAGATAGCATATTGTTGGTAATATACTATTCTAGTAGAATTTTTCTGTTTTGGACAAATTTTCATTTAGGAATATGAAAATTTAAAGAAAATGAGTTAAATAAATATAATATTGGAGGCATTAACAAATGAATTTTACTAGTTCTGGATTAATCTGGTTATTTAGAATATTTTCCATGAATTTTCTGTGGCTAAAGGAACTAAAATTTTTTTTGGAGTGCATGTCACACTGATTGTCTATAACTGCTTAGATTCCTATGTTGAAATAGTTTGAGGCTAAATCAATGTTAATGACTGTTTATCTGTTTGTTTTCTTTTAGAGTTAGTTCTTTTTTAAACTAAAATAATCCAGCAATTTATGATCAACATCGTAAATTTTATAGACTTTGATATATCCTACAAAATATATTGCTCCAGGTAAGTGTATCTAAGTTCTACTGATAGTCAGAAGTGTGGATTTCTATTTAGCATTTTTTTTTTGAGGTACCAGGGATTGAACTCAGGATCTTGAACTTGCCAGGCAAGTACTTATTCCACTGAGCTATCTCCATAGCCCCCTATCTAGCATTTCTTCTGCAAGTAAAGCATGGAGGTTTAAAACCCAGTATATATTCATATCCAAACTGTCCTGTCAGGAGATCCCTGTCTCTACTGAAATTTAGTTATGAGATCTGTGATAGACAGCTTGCACTAGCTTGATTTCTATGGTTTATTAACACAATATACAAAACATTTAAAACAAAACAACATGGTGGCATGTTTTGCACTTCAAATCTGTTAAAACCTAGGAATCATATTTTTAATGTGCACTTTTTAAAGAATGTTAAATACTAGAAGAAATTCAGAGCCAGGTAGGAACTTTACAAAATGATTCCTTAAGCCCCATAAAAGCCTTAAGGGATGTACCCAGCAACTGTAGGATTTCCACTAAAATGCATATGGGCTAATAACTCATTTGCACAAAAGAACAAAATCATCTGGGACATATACTAGGGATTAATGTTTAGTACAAGGAAAATAGGAGCGACAGCAGAAATCAATGAAGATATTCATAAACAAGGACAGAGCATCATACTTTCCAACCAGAGAGAAGCCAAAGGAAACAAATTCAGGCGGAAAATCCAGGGGAACTAAGTCCAGCCTAAATAAACCCAGTGGTTTCCTCAAAGAATCTCATAAACAATGATATTATTCGCACACTAGGGCTTAGAAAGAGGCTAGAAACCCGTCACCTGTGTACATACCCAAAGGCACAACTGAGCAGGACTTTTGCCAGTTGCTTAGGTGGTGTGGCAATTTCAAAGGTCAGGTTATTTTTCCTCTTCCATTTTGCTTATCACATGCTCATTGTGCCAGAATTTCCCTGGAAGAACATGAGTTCTTTTGTATTTGAGCTTTTGAACTTTGCAGCATTTTTATGAGAGCTTTGAACCTGATTACTTGCTGTCTTTTCTTCAAAAAGAATATTTATAAATTTTCTGAAATGAATAAGTAATAAGGATCTAGAGTTTCTGGAGTCTAGAAATGGAAGGATAAGGAAAATATGCTTTGCAAAAGTAACATTTTATGAGAACATCTTTGAGAGACCAGGTTTAGACAGAACTAGAATAGAAAGAAAATGAATGTATTTTGGATGAAAGGAATGATTTTGTATGCCTGGAGACAGTAAAGATAGCTTCTGATTATAAAGTTATTTCTACAGCTTAGACTTTTGAAGATTTTTCTTTATTGATTGTTGTCTTCCTGACCTGTTTAATTATTGGGATTAAAGAGAAATTTTTCTAAGAGAGATTTTATTCCTGACATAGCATTTAGATTATGAAGGCTAGATATTTATGGAAGATTTATAGGGGATCTCAAGGATAAAACTGAGGTAATAATATAGTTGAGAAACTGATTTCTGCATATAGATGAAAGAATTGAGATCACCCCTGAGAGGACGGCTCTTCCATGTCAGGAGGGTTTGACATGGTGCTGTGAAAAGTTAAAGGGATAATTTCACTCCTTGCCAGGTCACTTTCCTTTCAAGCTGAAACCGGAAAATGTTTTATGATTTTTTCTGGAGCTGCCACTACAGGTTTTGTGTCATTCCCATAGGAAGAAATTGCACTAGTGGCAGAGATTTCAGAGAGCTTGCTGAGATTAAAATTAGAAACAATGAGGTAGTTTTCATAGATTTTCACTTGAAAATTCTTTTGTGACTGTGAAACTTCAGTAGTACCTGTGGAGGGAAATAGAGGATTTTCACACAGGTGTTTGATTCTTTTTTTGTCTTTTTACTTTTCCACTCATTTGTCAGAGTGGATCAAATTCTTCCTTATACAATAATTTGATGGCTTTAGCCTCGTGAAAGCCTGCTGCTAATTAGTTTTTAATTTATTCTTTGCTCAAGGGAACCACTCTTTTCTCCAAGCAATGACTGAGTTCATTTAAGTAAACATTTATTATACTTAGATTTTCACAGAATTTTTAAAATAATTTTAACAAAAGTTGTTATTTCTACATCACTTTGATCTTAGCAAAGGGAAGGTTTTTCCATGAATACCTATCTAAGACACAGAAAGGAGTTGAGGGCTGCAGAGAACATAGTTATGCATGAGTGTGTCCTAGGTGACAGAAACAGAGGGAAAGTGAATGTAAGAGCAGTACCAAAGTCAAACATAAATAGTCCTTGTCTAAATATTTTCTGAAGCAGTTCTACCATTTGAGGGTGAGTGCCATGATTCCCCTAACTTGTCTGTCTAAGTAACTAAAGGATTGCTTTTCAACAAAATGGATAGAACAAAGGGGCTAGTTTTTCTTCCATCTTTCTTGAGGATTTTAGTCAGTTCCAAATGCTAGTTCCACTAGCATTTTTTTGGTAAAATTATTTCTCAAGTGTTACATGTGACATTTTCATCCTAAAATCGTTTTCTGAAACTAAAAATTAGCTGGCTGTCTTGTTATATGTTTATTTTTGATTACATGTAAGCACACACAGAGCCAGCTGGAGTGGGCAGGCTGCAGAAAATTAGCATTCCAGGGGAAGGTAGTGGCTGGCGCTGAAACTCTGAATGGAGAAAGGTCCAGGGGTTTCAAGAATGGCAAGGAGGCTGGTCTGACAAAAATAGTCAAGGAACTAATGTTTAAAGGGACTTTAAGTGTGAGTTTGGGAGAAAATGACACATAGGAGGTATAGGAGGTAGTTTGCCTATAGAGGCATCTGACTACCAATTTCTCCAGAGTCAGAGCCCCACCCAGTGGGGAGCTTTGGAGCCTTTTAAAGGGAAAGTGAGAGGTAGGTGCATGGGCAGGTGTGGAGCATTTGATTGGATGTTGGGTGACATCATGGGTTGCTAGGGGAGTTTGAACACCTCAGGTTACGTTGTGAGCCCATCAGTTACCTAAAGGCAGTAAATACAGTGGTTATACAAAGAAAAAAATGTCTTTTTTTTTTCTAGTGTAATGAGAGTGTATGAAGATCAGTTTATTGTTAGCAAAACAGCATGATCTGAAATTGTGTAAATACATATAATTTGTACAAATATGCCTACAATTTACTTGTGTATGTATATACAACAATCCTGTGTGTGTATGCACACACATGCATTCATTCACACCTGAATGTATGTTCCCCAAACCAATAGCATCAGCATCACCAGGGCCCCACCACAGATCTTGTGTTCAAGACTTTCTCCCACTTTTTATTCCAGGAGATTTAATGTTTGTCTTTTAAAACTTAGATCTTTAATCCATTTTGACTTTAGTTTAGTGCATGGTGATAGACCTGGGCCAAGTTTTAGTTTTTGGCCTGTGGAGAGCCAGTTTAAGATGTTTGGTAGTCAGAAAGACAGTGATGTTATGTCCAAGTAGATATGTTATAAAGTAATAGTATCACGAAGCTTTTCTTGTGGAGGGTTAAGAATGTAAGTTTACAGAGCAAAAATTAGAGAAAAAGAAGGGCTGCAAGGATAGCCAATATTCTGGTTCTAGCCCTTCAAGGTCAGTGAGGACTCAGGACAGAACAGAATCTATGCTGTAATATCCTACAACTCAGTGATTTACCAAATTTTCTGTTCAAGGAGATTATGAGGCTACAGAGCAAATGGATTGAAGATATATAGTGTGTCTAAGGAGAGTCACCTAGAGAGACTCAGGTTTTCACAAAAAGCAAACTGGTTAAGCAATATCCATGAATCATTCACATGGCTGACACAAACAACAGTTCTACAAAGCACTCACTTTACATGGTTCCAAAATAAATCCTGAGGATATTTGACTGACCCTAGGAGATACAAAAGTCATATGTTTTGCTATACAGGTCTTGCTTAAACTTGCCCTTAACCACATAGCAGAAAAGTCTAACTAGAAGGCATAAAACTAAAGCTAGATTAGAATGCTGAGCTGTAAAAGGCTTAAATCAACACCCTCTAACATTGCCAGTTTTATTAATAACCTACTGCAATTATTGAACACTGTATTATGTATAAAACTACTTTTTCTTAATTCAATGAGAAAATTTTTTCATACCAATAATGATTAGAAAGATTATAATGTCTAAACCCTGTGCTCTGTATAACTAATAGGAGGTCAACAGTATGCATTGTATCAAATATTGGGAATGTATTACTAATGTGTTTTGAAACTGTCACAGTTATTTCTTATTAAAAATAATGAAAAAAGAATTAGAGAGAGAGGGAGATAGAAAGAGAGAGAAAGAGAGAGAAAGATAAGAAATGTTCTATTATCAGGCTTGGTCGGGTAGGGCTGTTGGGTTTGGTGGGTACTCCTGGAGGGCTTTCTTTGTAGGCCTTGGTCTAAAATTTAAATTTTCTTTTGGGAAGGACAGAAGTGACTATAAATTTTAGATAAAAAACGGTAGTGATTATGAGCAAGACATTTGCAGGACAGATATTGACAAGATAATTCTGGATATGTTTTTAAAGCAGTTCTGTTATGATCTAATTAATGACCTGGTTGGTGTGTAACAAAGAATGGGATAAAAGTTGATACTAGTGGTTTTGGCCTGAGCAGCTAAAAAAATGCTTTTTAAAAATTTTTTTTTATTTTCAGGCAAGATCTTGCCATGTAGTTTAACCAGGCCTTATACTTACTTTGTAGTCGTGCTTGTCCTCATGCTTGTGCTTCTGGCAACCCTCCTGCCTCAGTCCCCAGCAATACTGAGTATACAGAGAGTAGTTTAAGATTAGAGGGAAAAATAAAGGAAAAAATGATTAGAGGGAAAGCATTCAGATTTTTTATGAGAATAAAATAACTCTACTGTTTTACTGAGTTGCAAAATTATGGGTTGCATATTTTTGATAGGTATGACAATTCAATGAAACATTAAAAATAGGAAAGAGCAATAGTGAAAACTTAGCTGG
>PVJA010010855.1:42206-56513 GCA_004027025.1 Myocastor coypus
GGGCCAAAAACCATATTCTTGACAGGCTACAGTTTTGTATTTCCTTGAATTTCCAAATATCTGTGTCAAAATTGTGTAACTGCTTATATCACATTGTATGGAAAGTTATTAGAATATCAATGATGGTCAGAAAATATCATTTATAAGCTAAGTCAAAGGTATTTGATACTCAGAAAGCCAGTGATGATAAGCCCAGTACCTATGTTATAGAATAATAGTATCACAAAGCTTTTCTGCTGGAGGGTTGAGAATGTAAGTTAACAGACCGACCATTGGAGAAAAAGAAGGGCTATAAGGATAGCCAATATTTTGGCCCTAGCCCTTCAAGGTCAATAAAGACCCAGGATATAAGAGAACCTGTGCTGAAATATCCTATAACTCAGAGGTGTCTCAAATTTCCTGGTCAAGGAGATTATGGGACCTCAGAGGAAAGGGATGAATGAACTGCAGTGCATCTAAGGAGAGTCACCCAGAGAAAAACATTCTCTCAGGCTTTCACAGAAAGCAAAATGGCCAAGCAATGGCCGTGACTTGTCCCGAAGGCTGACACTAACAACAGTTCTACAAAGTACTGTCTATGGTTTCTTATTATTTTAAAGAGATTTTTCCTGTCATGTTCACTAGCTACGATGTTATCTTCAAAGTCTGAAATTGTGTTTTCAGTTTTGTTTAAATGGTTTTGCCAGCTCTCAATGGATTTTTAAATTTATGTTTATTTTTGGCAGGACTTGGGATTGGACTCAAGGCCTTATGCTTGCCAGAAAAGCACTTATTCTACTGAGTTATTTTTCTGGTCCCTATTGGAACTTTTAATATCTTGTATATCATTTGAATCTGTTTGATCCAAACAGATTGTTCCTGTATCTTCAGTGAATGTTTCTATTATTTTCCATCCCTTCTATTTTTTAATCTATGTCTCCCTTAGATGTATTGAGCAATTCTTTCATGACTGTTGTCATTTCCTTTTTCATCTGAGAGATTATTTCTGATTCAATTTCCTCCATACCCTGATGGAGTTGATTTTTTACTTCAGTTGCTATCATTTCAGAAATTTCAGGTGTGTGACTTCCAAGTTCTTTTACGATATTATCTTCTGGACTTGTTTTTTTGTGGGCTGCAGGTCTGAGTTTGCTTTTTGTTCTTTCATTTTTTTTTTTTTTTTTTGTGTGTTTTAGGGAAGGGTCTATAGGATGTTCAGGGTCTCACTATTAGATGGGACTCATAGTGATCCACCTGTTTACAACCTTCCAAGAGCTGGGAGCACAGGAGTGTGCCACCATGCCCAGTCTCAATTGCCATCTTAGCATGCCTTGAGGTTCGGTCCAGGGTGGGTGGGGCTGGCACAGCAGGCTTGGGGATCAGACCCCTAGTCCCTGCACCTGCTTGCAGCTGCTTTAATCTGCTGAGCTATTTGTCCAACCTCCTTTTGTCATTTTTGAAGCAAGTCTCTCAGGAGAGTAGGAGGGCAAGGTGGGCTCACCAAAGCTCCCATTGTGTGGAGCTTAATGTGGCTTCCACCTTGTGGTGGTGGGAGTGCAAACTGTAGCTCAAGAAGATTCAGATCATAATGAGTGCTGGCCAAAGTTCTGCAAGGTTCTCTCAATAATGGGTTGTTGCACGGCTCAGCAATGCTCCTATAAGTCCTTGTGATAGTGTTTCAGGCACCAGGTTCAGTTCCCTGAGGCCATCTTCCTAGGCAGTGATAGATGGCTGGGGCTCAGTTGAGCACCATCGAGGTGGGTGGTCTTGGTAAAGCTTACCAGGTACCCTACAAGGACCTATGGGCAAGGGCAGGCAACAGGGCCTCAGTAGAGTTCCAATAAGGGTTGGGGGTGTACAAACGGCCCACCATGTCCCTTAGTAGTCTTCCAGGAGATTGTGGGTGGCCAGAACTCAGACAAACTCTGTCAAAGATTGAAGGTGTTGTGGTTAGGGATAGTAGATCTGCCTGGGAGTCTCCCTTGTAGTCTTCAGGGGGAGGATGGGGGATCCTGGGGACACAGAAGAACTCCACAAATCATTTTTAAAAACATTCTTTTATAGTCACAGACTTTTTTCAATCAGTAGAGCAATAGAGTTATAATAAGAATATGCACTAAAATGGCAAGAATTTTTAGTTGTACAGTGTATACAGTGTTTTTATTTCTGTATGCTGAAATTCATTATGTTTTCTCATTTGGAGGATAAACATCTATCTTTTCTTCCAAGAAAGCTGAAGGTTTCATATATCAATTCTAATTTTTTGGGAGAAATCTGTATAGGAATGAACAGGTAAGATAAAAACTCCCACTTTGAACTTTATTAGAAGTAAACTGATGAGGGGAGGCTATCAGTGAGAAGCTTTGTTATCAGGAGAGGATGGGCTTCACAGTTTATAATTTTCTTTATTAGATGAAGGTATTTATGAGTCATCCTTGGCAATGTAATGTAGTATTTCAGACGATATGCTTTGGAGACTTATCTAATGCTGTTGTACCTCTTATATGTACCACAGTGACTCATATGTTCCCCTAAGCTTTTCTGTGTATAGTGAATCATTGACCATGTATACATACAGAATTATATTGCCTTGTCAGCACAGGGCGAAGATGATGTAATAGAAGATGTACTCTTTATAAAATTTTAACCACAAAAGATAATATGCTTACCAAGAGAAACTCACTGAGGTATTTCTCAGTACACTAACACTGAATAAAATCATTGAATTGAACCATTTAAAAAGAAATACTTTGCCTTTTTGGTTTATTGTTTTGCAGTGATAGAAATTTAAGCCAGGGCACAGGACATAGGATACAAGCACTTCCCTGAGAGCCATACCCCAGCCCTCAAGGGAAATTCTTGTTTAAACTTTAGGTTCAAAAAGTTAGATGCTTAGATTTGAAAATGCAACTTAATTATTTCACTAATGTAATTAATTTTTGAGACTTCCATTTAAGACTCTTTTAAGATATTTTTATTTTTTTGCCCAAATACACTATAATTTCTGGATTTTGATTGTGTTGTTTTAGGAGTCATCTCCAAGTTCTCAGTTCAAGAAGTCAATATTTGTAATCCCAAAGATATGTTATTGGAATCCCACTGGGTTAATTTGACTCTACCACTCCCAGTGCAACCCATGGCAAAAGTAAAGACATGAAAACATATTTATAATTATTGGGGAGCCAATTATTGGGGAGCCCTAAGTCCAGCCACAAAGATGACTTTTTTCAACAAAGAGGCTGACGTAGGCCAGCACCCAGGAGGATGAGCGGCTTGAGGAGGAATGACTGAGAATTATGGGAAGTAGGTGAGTGCTATAAGCTGAGGTAGGTAAGTGGCCTGCATTTACCTCTTTCCTATGCAGAGAGGATAGGCAGAGAAAGTAATTTGCATTACACTATTGAGATAGTATCTAATGTTTTAGGGAACTGGTGCTTCAGGGTTTTGACACTGAAATCGTTCTTTGTAGTTAAGTCTTAGATAATCTCTTAATATTTTACCCTTGCAGTGCACTTTGCTTATGCTTTGTATTATTTCACGCTAATTCTGTCACTTATTTCCACCATTATTTTTTATTAATTGATCCATGGACTAGGTAAACTTTTTATTAGTTTAATTTTCCACAAAGAAATTTACTGCTTTAAAAAAGTAATTGACTTTTTTTCTTCTTTTCTAGAATATATGAAAAGGAGATAAGGTTATTTACCAGCACAGGTACCTTGTTTCTAAGGTTAATAGTAAACCAAAAATTCTTCTGAAAGGACACTTTGCTCTCTCTTTAGAGAGAAAATTTAGAGAAGTTTAGAATACAATGAGTTTCCCGGTGACTGAGCATGATTGTACTAGGGGATAATGTAGTGGTCTCAGGGAGAGGGGAGTGGAATCAGATAGTTCAGATGGTATACATGGGGATGCACATGAATTAGGGTATGAGAGAAGAAGAGATGGGAAGTCTGTGGCTTGTGGGAATTACTGTTGATAGACATAAATTCTATGGCAAGCTTAGCCCTATGGATTGGCAGAAAGATCATGGTTAGTTTAGGTTAACTAACGTTCTTGAATGTTGTGAAGAAGATAGAGGAAATTCATGTTTTATTAGATTGGTGCTTTTGTCTCTCATGGAACTCTTGTTGATGGGAAGTTGGAAGCAGGAGTTGGTCCTTAGAAGGCTCAAGATAAGGGCTCACTGTTGTGCCTGGACATAAATATGCTAGAGTATGGTCACCACGTGGAGAGACCACATGTTCTTTGACTATTTTTAATGCTTTCTTTTGTGCTTTCTATATTTCACTACATACTCACCAAACCTTGGTATTTGTTATATAGCTAAATTGTTATGATCAGCCACAAGCAACAAGAATTTTTCATGTAAGAATCAATGCTATATTAATATAAAATCTATTTTTTTTCTTTTCTCTTTCTGCTGTTTTACAGGAACTTCTACATCTGAGGTGTGAGTTGTCAGAGCGATCATTACTCTTGGTCATTGTAGGTAGTCATCTGCATAAGAATGCTTAAGTATATTTATTGTAGGTAGTCATCTGCATAAGAATGCTTAAGTATATTTACTATTTTGATGAAATCTCATTAAATATGTGTTTTTTTTCCCTAAAGAACATAATCTTAGCTTTTAAAGTGAGAGTCAGGCTTCCAGATGTATCACAGAAAGACTTCAGAAGTTTATATGATTTCTGGAAGTGGCAGCAGCAGCAGTAGCAGAGAGAGAGAGAGAGACAGAGAGAGAGAGAGAGAGAGAGAGAGAGAGAGAGAGAGACAGACAGACAGAGAAACAGAGAGAGACAGAGACAGAGAGTCAGAGAGTGAGACAGAGACAGAGTGACAAAGACACAGGGAGACCACTGTCGTTTGGGGTGCTGTGGCCTGAGCTATCCCTTATTTGTTGGGCTAGGCTCCCGAGTGATGGGTAGCTGTACTCTCTTCTCCAGTAAGGTTTGAAGACCCTGCTACATTTCTGTCTGGTTTGGGCTGAAGAGATGAGACGACTTTCCTGTGTATTTTATGCATAATTTCCCTTTAAACAGGGTGTTTGTCAGGACAGCGAGAGAGAAGCCTTCTATTTCCACAGACTGAAACAGGGAGGTCTTCATCTTCTTTCATCTTCCTCCACCGTTAACCTTTCCAGCCTTGAGATAAGATTCAATACTAACTGCTATGAGGAACGCTGGTGGACCCAGAGAGAGCTCTTGCTAAAAAAACACTTATACACTAAAGCATTATCAGTGATATGCTTAGACTTTGCATCAGCCTTTTTCTTCACCCCGACTCTTTATCATTTGCGTTATGCTTGGCTTTACTGTAACACAGTCTGCATGACAAGATGCTACTTGTTATTTTACATGCTTGTTTTTGGTGCACATCAAAGTTCCTGGTACACAGGGAACCTGGCAGATGCATGTGGGGTAGCATCTTATTTCTTTAGATTATTTTTAGGGTCTAATTTGTTAGTTTGGCTTTTATTTTGTAGCAGAAACAAGCTACCATTAGATAAATGGTAAATGGTCTGATGCATTATGCAATATCAGTGGTGCTAGGTATTCATATTATAATGTAACAATGTGGCTTAAAAAATCAGAAGAACAGGGGTGTGGTGGTGTACCCCTTTAATTCCAGTGCTTGGAAGGCAGAAGCAGGTGTCTTAGCTCAAGACCAGCATGGACTACAAAGTAAACTGAAGGCCAACCTGAACTTTGTAGCGAGACCTCATCTCAAAATATTTGCTTTTGAAAAGCATATTTATCCTCCTTTCTACTTGTTATTATATCTTTATAATAATTTAGTAGGTTCATTTATGGCTAAAGAAGTCATTTTTCTGCTGGAGAAATGGGTCTTTGTGTAGGTTTAAACAAAGATGATATAGTAGAAGACATCCTCTATCTGGATTGTGGATGGGGAATGGAAGTTTGCCAATTTAAAATATCACTGGTTTATTTCTATACTTTATGCTATACTGATCTATTGCCTAGTTATGAAAATGAGAAGACTAATATTTCAGTAAAGGTTAAGCATCAAAATATGCAGCTAGGAGTTAACATTTCCTATCTTTTTCATGCACTTTTATTTAAATAGCGTCCTTAAATTAGAGTAATTTAAACATTGTATTATATTTAGATATAGCCCATTAAAAATAGTGGACTCAATTTTTTGTTTTTAAACTGATTTAAAAATTAATGAAGATACTACCAATGTTATATTAGTAAATTTTTTTGACAGTGATTGCAGTAATTTGAGTTTAAATGAGTTCAAAATACGGCTATGAAAGCATAAAACATTAATATTTACATTTAATAATTAAAATGTTGGTGCGAGGGATATAGCTCAGTGTCTCAAGTAACAGCTGGGCAAGCACAAAATCCTGAGTTTGATTCCTGATTAAAAAAAAAAAAAAGGTAAAGTACTACTTTTTCAATGAGTGGAGCCTAGGACTTTTTGATGTTTCCCACTGAAAATAGAGAAAAAAGTGGTTTACCTCAGTGTGTTATTTTAATGGGATATTTGCTATTAGAATTGTTATAGAGTTGCTATTTGAGTTGTTCATATTTGACATAGGTATAGAATACATTCCTCTAGGTATAATATTGTCTGGATTTCATAACTTAGCTAAATGTGTAGCTATTAACAAGGAATATCCATTGTAATACTAGCAGAAAACAGATTTCTTCCATACTTTTGAATTTTTATTTTTGATTAAAATTTTCATATAGATGCACACATAATACATGCACAGATACACACATATACATACACATACACTTGTATGACACAATTCATAATCTTGTATTTAGTACTCAATTTTTTTAACTGATAGCAAAAAATGTTTTCAGGTCACTTTTAAAATGCTTAATAGGGTCAGCCAGGACAACTCAGGCAAAGTGCCCGCTTGGGCAGAGTGTAGTGGCCAGGGTTGGATGCCCAGTGTGTTGTTTCCCCTGCTGCACCCCACACGTGCTGAGATGGCAATTGAGACTGGGCTGGTGGCACGTGCCTGTAATCCCAGCACTTGGGAGGCTGGAAACAAGAGAATCACTATGAATCTGATCTATGTAGTGAGACCCTGCAGACCCTGTCCTAAGTATATTCTATATGTATAATTTTCAAAAATTTCCAGCTCCTTTTCCAGAAGTTTAGTGGTTATTGGTTGAAAACACACATATTTCGTATTCCTGAGTTCTTTACCTGGGACAGTTTATTTTTTTAAACATTGTTGTTTATTAATACATTGAACTTTTCATCCTTGTCATTAGAGCTCTATCTTAACTCTCCTTAGGCTTCAGAGATTTCTCTTGGTAGGAAAAAGTGAGCATTTTTACTCTCTAATAGAGTACAGTGAGCACCAAAGGATCCACCTGCTGGTGTGACGCATCAGTAACCTGGTGTGAATCTGAAAATTATGCTTACAAAATAGACCTACATTAAAATTCTGCTACTGAGGTGAGGTGGCAGAAGAAACCAATTCAGAGCTCAACACATTTATTTGAGTGTTTTATACATAAAGCTGGTTTGTTCAGAGGCAAAATATATCACATGTCTCCTTCTGAAAAGCCCTTCAGTGTCTAGCCTGAATAAAAAACGAAGTGATGGCAGGCATGGTGGCGCGTCCTGGAATCCGGAAACTTTCCCATCCTCCATCTTCTCTGGACACTCTCAGTCCTTGCAGCTGCCTCCATTACCCGTGGGTGCGCTGAGCTGTTGGCTTATCCTTCATTTGCGGACGCGTCCAGGGGGAAAGAACCGAGCTGGCCGGGCCTGTGTTCTCAGCGCCAGACTCCCTGCTTCAGGGTGACTGTGTGGCATGAGAGAGGAGATCTGAGGCCTAGAGAAGGTCTGTGTTTGATGCTGTGGCACACTGAATGCGCGAAGAAATCAGAGATGCGGTCGAATACGGGCTGAACATGGCTGGGAGCCTCACTGGTACTGGGAACTATGACTTGTTGTATTCAAGTTTATTAACTACGGCAAGGAAAAGTGAGCTGGCCTGACTAAAAATGTGCGAAGTTCTTTTTCTCATAGCTAAGTGTTACGGTTTAAAGGTGAAGTATTCCCCAAATATTTGGAGTGTGGAAGGAGAGAGATCATGGATGAGCTCAGCGGCTGCAGTGCACTCAGAGGTGGGGCCTGGCTGGAGGTGGCCACCTGGGTCACCGGGCAGAGACCTGAAAGCAGGGTCTCCTGGTGCTGGCTCCTTCCTGCTCTCCTTGCTCCTTGGCTGCCAGGGGATGAGCAGGCTTCCTGCTCTGTGTGATTCTGTGCTTGGACCCAGTCAACCTCCCACTGTACCCACTGGAACTCGTGTCACTTAAACATCTCCTCCTTAATAGTGGGGCTTAAGTATCAAATGCTAGGATGGGAAAGTGGCAAACAGCCTGCCATCAAGTTAACAGTGAAAAGACAGTTTATGTTACCATCAGGAGCCTCCTGGGTCACTGTGAGCTTTGTAAATGACAAGCACAAGCTAAAGGATGCACTTAAAATTTTATTTTGTGAGGAAGAGTAACATGGTTTAACAGGAAAAAAAAAGTTGTGGAAACACATTACATAGTCATCAACCTAGCTCACATGCAGCAACACAGATCCAGCATTTTTGACATGGACTAATAAAAACACTGAGTTTCTAGCTATTCTGCAGTCTTCTTTGGTTCCGTATTTCTGTCTTGTCCATTAGTCTGTCCAAATATACTAGTAGCATGAAGTAAAATGGCAGGAAAAGAAACTGTAGAGGATAGATTTTCCAGTTAAGCCTAAAAAAAGAATAAGATAATTCTGAGTTCCTATCTGGAACATGGCATTTGCTCGTAAGCAGGGCACATGCACTCAGCCAGCTGAGTCTGTCCCAGTGTTTTTGTTTATAACTGCAGTTTAGCTAATATTTTCTGGCCCCTGAACTGTTTTCTGGGACATAAGATTTCAGTAATTCTTTGTGTTTATATTTGGTTGACTCAGTGAAATCTATGAAGTAAGAAGATAAATTGTTTTATGGTTAGGTAGATTTGAACAAATTAATGACAGCTAATAGCTTATTCAGTCTACTATATAAGGGGCTGGGGAGATAGTTCCGTGGCACAAGTGCCTGCCTGGCAAGTGCAAGGTCGTGAGTTTGAACCGCAGTCTCACACACACACACACAAAACACAGTCTACTATATAAAATGTATTATTATTATTATTAGTAGTACTACCAGGAATTGAACTCTGGACCCTGCACTTGCCAGTCAAGGGCTTATTTTACTGAGGTGTCTCGCTGGCCTGCTATGTATTTAATAGATGATAGTAACATTTTCAGTCGGAAAGAAATTTTTGATTATTCTTATTTTCCAAATTGCTTATTAGGAATACAAAATATTCCTGCTTCATGTATTTTAAAGCTTTGGATCTCATTGGAGTCTGGATTTTGCCAAAATAGTTCTATAATGCAAAATGACAGTGGTAATAACTTTAAAAGTGAATTATTCAAAATTAATTTTATACTTTCCATGTTTTCATTTTCCTGTGAGTTCACTAGCCTTTGCCTTAGCTTTTCTCTGTGCACCTCTTGACTTCATGCTACTCTGTCTTCTGCCACTCATGAGTGTTTGAGACAGGGCAGGGCTGATTCTGCCTCACCGCCTGAACAGGGAGTAAAGAGGTCAAGCTTAGGATCTTAATTCCTAATCCTTAGGTCTCTTGCGTGCTGGGGCACACCATAAGCCTTATGGAATGGCTAGGGCATACCATAGATAATGACAGCAAAGGGAATGTTGGATTTATATAAAATACAACTATATTTCAGCTCCATAATTATGTTATTATTTTTCTCACTTGAGATTAGGTCCCCTGATCCTCCTTCACCATTAAGAGGGCTGGAGTGACACGACAATGCAAATAAGTTTTGTAGCGATTTACCCAAACTGAATAATAAAAACAAAAATTAAAAACTAAAAAAGAAACCCTCCCCAACACCTCCAAGCTGTGCTTTGGGTATGATTTGGCATAAGTAGTGGAGGGCTTGAGCTCAGTACTGGAAATCTGTGTTTAACTTCTGGAGCTGCCACTTACTGAATTATTTGGAATAATTTATTTAGTCTCAATTAGGCCTAACCTCTCTTACCTTAAATAAGTTTATAATATTAACTTTTCATAGGTTTTATGAGCATTAAATTAGTAAGATAGGCAAATGTGTATAACTATGGCTGGTAAACTGTAAGCTCTCAATAAGTTATTATTATTCATGTTGCTACTCTGTGTGTGTGTGTGTGTGTGTGTGTGTGTGTGTGTGTGTGTGTGGTACCAGGGCTCAAACTCAGGACTTTGTACATCCTAGGCAAATATTCTACCACTAAGCTAGAATACAACATTTTTGAAAGCTCCTTTGTCCATGTTTAAAATGTATATTTAAGACATATAAAAATGATAAAGAAAATAGAGTGGCACAGTTTTAAGATAGGAAGGGACCTGCACCTGCAGGTGACTACACTAAGATGACATTTACGTGCATTACAATTGACCCTCTGATTTCAGGGTCAGAAAGGGAAAGGGAAGAGACAGGGAGGAGACAGGGGAGCAATCAGAGGACTCATGAAGTGCTGCAGGTTGTGTGTGACCCACTTGAAGCCTAGGCCTAGCAGGCATATCCCGCCGGCATCCTCGTGCTGCGTGGGCTGTGTTGTGTGAAGACTTGTCGTGGGGCTCACGTAAGATGAGTGTGTACCTATGCTGCACTGATAATTTGTATTTGTGAGTCAAAAGATATGATAAAAATTTAAAGTATTTTGTGAGCTAGCATGAAATTTTGATTATGGTGCTTAACAATAGATTTAAGATTGCATTCTTCATAATGTGGCCGCATAAAAATACTATTGCAGTTATTGTCGTCATTGTAGACACAGGTGTACAGTTACCAAAGCAAAGTACAAGCAGTGAATCTAAGAATCAAGTTAATATCTCTTAAAAGGGAAAGAAGCCGGGCGTGGTGGTGCACGCCTGTAATCCCAGCACTCGGGAGGCTGAGGCAGGAGGATCGATGTGAGTTCGAGACCAGCCTGGGCTACAAAAGTGAGCTCAAGGCCAGCCTGAACTGCATAGTGAGACCCTGTCTCAAAAAGGCAAAAAAAAAAAAAAAAAAAAAAAAAAAAAAAAAAAAAAAAAAAAAAAAAAAAAAAAAAAAAAAAAAAAAAAAAAAAAAAAAAAAAAAAAAAGGGAAAGAAACAACGTATTTCATTTAAAAAATATTTACAATGAACAATGCCCAGAAATGTGTATTTTTCCATGGGAATTGTGAAGGCATTCATTGTCATGCCATGTAGTGACCAGAGGCACTAATAATATGAAGAAATCCATAAATACACGAGTATATAAATTTAAGGTTTAAAATCATTCTGGAAAACAATGACTTGTCTAAAATATAATGTTTATTTATATCAAGTCTGATGCTTTTTTTGTGTGTGTGTGTAGGGTCTCACCATGCAGCTCAGACTCATAGTGATCTTCCTGTTTCCTACCTCCCAAGTGCTGGGATTACAGGCTCAAACAACCATGCCCAGACTCCATTGCTGGCTCAGTGTGCATGAGATTGGGGCCAGTGTGGCAGGAAGGGCCAGGAAACGAACGCTGCCCCCTGTGCTTCCTTAAACAAGAGCTTAATCCGCTGAGCTATACCACTGGCCCTTCAAGTCTCGTTCTAACTTCCATGTGGTCAAATTAAGTTATCAGTCCTCTCCTATCAATCCCTGTTGTTTTCTAATTCTCTTCTCATATTTGAGAAAATTCTTTCCTAAATCATGCATTACTTATTTATTTAACCATGCATTTTTAAATAAAATAGAAAATAAATGTAAATGCAGCTTTTCGAAAGTGCTTTTATATTTCATGTAACTTTTATAAAATGGAAATTATATTTTCTATTTTGCTCTTTAAGAATTGTTATAAGAATGAATTGAAATGTTTAAGTGAATATTTAAATTTTAACCCAATGTAAATACAATGCACACTTTTTATTTTCATTTACTATAGCTGTATCTTCATTATGATTGGTAACTGAATTTTAGTGTAGAAATTTATTGAATTTTGTTTCAGTTTCTGGTTGATAACTTCTCGATGTTTGCCCTCTTTCATTTATTTAGCCTTTACCACAAGATATAAGTATTTTTAAATTAAAAGTAAGGAACTCACCAGAGGGGCGTTAACTTGGCCAGATTTGGTTTATACTAATTCCATAAAGTCATAGCTTTTTGATACTGTTTAACATTTTCTGAGTGCTGGGGCCAGAAGATCTTCTGATAATATTCATGAATTTTGTTCTAAAAAATATAAATAATTATCTTTATGTTACATATGCCAGAATATACTTGGGTATAACCAAGTGAATTGAGACTTTGAGTGAGTTCTAAATGGAACCAAATGGGCCTAACCAAAAGAAGTGTTATTTGTGCAAAATAAACTCTCCATCTACATTATCAGAATAAATTGTGGCATTGAAAAAATCCACAATTCAAGCTCTAAGGCCAAAACACTTAAGTGAAACAAACAAAGCAGAGAAAACAAAAAGGTTGAAATAGCATTAAGAGAATTTCTTGATTTACTGAGATAAGTGTCTCAGCTTGTGATTTTTCTCTTTCATGTCTAACAGAAGAGCTGGTCCTTTGAGTCAGACAGAATGTGGTTTTACTAGACTCTGTGACCTTGAGCAAAGTTATCACTCTCAAAGTTATTTATTTTGTAGAAATAAATGAATTAATCTGAGTGTGGTGGTGCATGCCTGTAGTCCCAGCACTTGGGAGGCTGAGGCAGGAGAATCACTGTGAGTTCAAGACCAGCCTGGGCTACAGAAAGTGAACTCAAGGCCAGCCTGAACTGCATAGCAAGACCCTGTCTCAAAAAAAAAAAAAAAAAAAAGAGAGAGAAATAAATGAATTAATATATAGAGAGAGCTTTTACTGAGAGACATCACATAATTTCTGACTCATAGATACTCCTCTCCTTCAGCTTCTGTTTTAAAACATCTAAATGGGCTGGATCATAGGTTACTGTAGGTGTTCAAACTGTAAACACAGTGGCATCCTCCTTTGGAATCAATTTCCATTTTTACAAAGTTTAAAATCAATGTGTTTTAGAATTTCTAGAGCATAAATGTTGGGCAGGTACTTGCCTGTGATATAATTGGTACAATGGGTAGATACTTCTGTAAAGTCTTCACAGTCATAAGAAAGACTTGTATGGAAAATGGAATTCACTTAAAATAGCTCTTTGTTTTGTCAAAAGATAGCAGCATGGCAATGTTTATGTGGAGTTGTGAATGTTTTCAATGAAAACTTACCAGGATGTTTAGGAGAATCTTTTCTACTTCATTCATCTTAAGTTTCTGTTAATAAACAAAAATATTATAAGACACAAAAGAAAATATTTAGGGAGCATACTAATTAATTTCAGTGAAAGAAAATGACTTACCTTAGTAAATACTTCAGTGGATTCCTTAGGGAAAGAAAATGAAAATCAGTGCTATAATCCACCAATAATATGTCTATAGTACTAGAGTATTAGGACTAATATTTCAAGGCCATGCCACTGTTACCAAAAATGAAAGTCTTACTTTATAGGAACTTAATATATATTAAATAAGTTTAAAAATTCATCATCAGAGAAAGCTTTTTATTAGCTTAGTGGTACTTGGTGGATTATATTTTTCACTTGCTACTCTACTCATGTAATATCATATGTCATATTTCATAAACTATATGAGAGAGAGAGAAAGACGGAGACAGACAGACAGACAGACAGACAGACAGAGAGGTCACTAGTTACTTTTGCTGAGGAGTGCAGCAAAATCTGCATGTTGTCTTCTAGGAGAGTGTAATGCTTCCTGAATGCTCTTATATATCACAGAAAGTGAAGTGCTTCCCCAGGAGGAAGGCAGTGGGCTGTGTGTGTTAGGGCCAGACCCAGGTCCTGCGTCCAAACTCCCTGTCCCAGGATGCTTGTCTACTGTGCTTGCCAGCCTGATTTTCCTTGCAGCAGGTGTTTAGTGAAGCTATGATTTATGCAACTCACAATCCAGCCCATTTTTCAGTGTGATAGGCATGCGAAAAGAAGTTCTTGTATGAAGCTGTGGTAAAGGCAATTCATGTAGCCCTGATTCAATTATTTTTATTGTTTAAATTTAACACGGGTTATATTACATATTTTCATCATCAGATCAGTTTAGATTAATACATATAGGTATATAAGATTGATCAAACAATTAAACATTAACCCTTCTAAATCAACATTATTATCTTTTTTTTTCTTTTCCCCTTTCTTTTCTTTGAAAGTTGACATATTGCATAATGTCCTCACAATCGTT
>PVJA010010856.1:0-47161 GCA_004027025.1 Myocastor coypus
TGAGATTAAGCATGGCGGACTGATTAATCTTTCAAGAGACATTTCAAAGCAGCAAACTATTGGGGCGGTGGCGTGGTTGTTATTGGTTGCTTTTAGCCAGATTTATGTTGAAAATCAAGAGAAAAGAGCCAAGCAGGATGATTTAAAATGTGAGTTTGGCCAGAAAGGAAACACCAGGAGAGCTGTGGACTGCAAAGATAGAGCTGAGAGGATCTCCATCACTGGGAAGGAACCAGCGAATGGAAAAGATGGCCTGAGGGCATCACAAGAGGTGGCAGCTGTCTGTGCTTTGCAGCCCCAGAATGGCAAAGGAGAGAGGCTTTGCCTTGAGAAGGCCACAGAGACCCAAGTACCAGAATGGCGGCAGCGGCCAAACCAGGTTCCAAAATGGCGCCGGCATGGAGAATTTGTTCCTAGGAATCAAGGTCAGAGTGTTCATCAATCCAGGCACTCTATCCCTACAAGCAAGAGAGAAAGTAGCCTGGCTACTGCTCGAGCTGGCAGCAGACCCTGGCATCATCCACGTGGCATTGCTTTTAGGTGCATTCAGAATGCAAGAGCTGTTAGTTTAAGAAGGCTTTCACCTCGATTTCAGAAGAAGGCCTGGGAGGCCAAGCAGTGTGCTCCTGAGAGGGCAGTGTGTGAAGCAGAGA
This sequence comes from Myocastor coypus, assembly GCA_004027025.1. Taxonomy (NCBI): domain Eukaryota; kingdom Metazoa; phylum Chordata; class Mammalia; order Rodentia; family Myocastoridae; genus Myocastor; species Myocastor coypus. The sequence continues at coordinate 654 of PVJA010010856.1, forward strand.
GTGAGAAGCCAATTCAGTGGAAATCCCAGAAGTTTGGAAAATCCAGGAACGTGGATCATGCTAAGAGGGAGCAAAGCCGGCCTAAGAGGGAAGCCATGGGAATTATCACCAAGAGTGCTATAGGAGCAGAGTTGCATGATGCTCACAACTCAGTGCAGAATGCTTTGGATTCTCCAGTTGGAACTATGGGATTTAATGTTTACCCTGCTGGATTTTGGACATGTGTTGGTCCCAATGTTTTGTATTACCCTGTTGTTTGCAACTTTTGGAATTGTAACGTTTATCTTATGCCTTTGAATGTTGGATATGTTTGACTCTTCTATTGTACAGGAGCTCACAGATGAAAATTTGCCTTGGATCTTCGAGGAAACGTGGGACTTGGACTTTTCAGCAATGCTGAAACTATTGGGACTTTGGCAACTTTTCCAGATGGACTAAAATGTCTTTTGTAAAAAGGGATATGTATGAGACTTTGGGGGTCCAGGGGCGGAATGTTATGGTTTATGTCTAGTTGTCCCCCCAAAGCCTCATGGAGTCATTGGGTGGAGACTTCTAGAGTTTGAGACTTGATCCGTGATCCCTGGGATTATGGGTTTTAGTACTGATGGGATTATGGGTCTAAGTACTTCTGGGATTATGGGTGTAGCCTAAGGCGGAGGTGGAGGCACAGAGCCAGAATGTAATGTAAAGAAGACAGAGAGATAGACTAGAGCTGTTGTTTTCTGCTGCCCTGTTTGGTTGGCTGCCTCTGCCACCATTTTGTTGCTGTTCCACAGCCATGAACTGGGTGCTCTCTGCTGTGTTCCACTCAGCCTTGGGCCAGCAGAATATGGACTGAAACCTCCACAAACTGTGAGCTAAATAAACCTTTCCTTCCTTCAACTTGAGTGTTGGGTATTTGTCTCAGCAACGAGTAAAAGGTAACTAAAACATTTAGCAACTAGTGCAGCATAATCTCAGCTATCAGTTCCTTGAGACCTGAGAAATGAGGCTGGTATGTGGGAAACCCTCTTCTCTTATGCTTTGGCTGTAGGACATTTCTGTACCTTCCTACATGGCGTCAGCATGAGGATACCAGTCTTCCTGCCTGTACATTAACCTTGACACTATTTTCTAGAATTCTCTCACTCATCTTGATGAACCTTTCGTGCTATCTTAAAAATTCTTTAAATTACAGCTATCATCCTTTATACCTATATTTCAGATGTAGGAAACATCCCAAATCTGTTACAGTATCTTATATCTTAAATTTTTGAAATATTCTCTTCATAAGGAAACACTAAGTTTGAATGTGCTAGTATTTGCTATTCCTACTCCATACTAAGTCCTCTGTATTTCATGCTATCTCTGTTTAGCCAATCAATCAGAACAACAGAAGTCTCCAGGTATTCAATGATTATTATATGTTGGCCTCCATACCTAGAACTAACTTTATATAATTTGCAGGTATCCTTGGAGATAAATTATCATCTCATTATAAAATGAGATTTCCTCATTTTATAAATGCAAATGAGGCTCAAGGAGATTAAGAAACATATCCAAGCATATACAGCTTTATACAAGAGCAGGCTACTTAATTTGATGCTTGTATGACTGTAAAAGCCTCACACTGACTGACAGAGCTTTCTTAACATGGATTTGGACAGGGCATTACTTTTCTCCTCTTTAATAAAATTTGCACTGTACTCATTCATTCTTGCTACACACCTTTTATCTTTAACTCATTTGAAAACTGATATACCCCCAGCACTTTGGTGCATGCCTGTAATCCTAAAACTCAGGAGATTGAGCTATGTAGTGGTTTGGAGGCCAGCCTGAAACACAAAGCAAGACCATGCCTTAAAAAGGAAACTACCAAAGATTGATAAATAAAGTCTCAAATCTTCTCTTTGTATTCAAAAGCTCACTCATCTTCTTCTTCCAATTAGCATTCATTATAGTTCACTGTCTGCAAGGGTTATTTGCATACAGGAGTCCCTCCTCAACCACACTATGAATTCCTGCAGCAGCTATAGTAAGAAGAGCTCTGTCTCTGGGTCAAATATATCTTACGAATCACAATCCAGTGTTCCTGGCTGTCTAATCTGTGCAAACCGTGATATTTGATCCTTAGTTAGTTATTTACCAAAATTAACATCATATGTCAAACAAGATTATGGTGGGGACTAGGTAAGATCTTATATATGATGTTTCCAGGACAGTACCTTCAGCTGTCCCTCCAAACATTTAGGATTTTATATTCCCTGACACTGATCTCTGCCCTTAGTTTCTCCCACTAATCAGCTGACAGTCACCTTTCCTATTGAAGTTAGAAGTGAGCTATACTATGAGTTATTAAAATAGCTGGTACTTTCAGTATGAGAAAAAAAAAAAAAAAAAAAAAAGAATGCCGTCTTCTCAAGTCTACTATTAAGGCTAATACCAAAGTGGGTTTCTTAGTTTAAGCTAGCCTTGACATATTTGACAATACTTCTTTGATTAAAAAATAATAAGTGAATAAGGTTTGGACTACATAAAGTTGAACAAAATATCTTTAATGCCCATTTTCTTCAGCAAATTTATTTAAAATCAATCAGTGGTAGAGGGCTTATGATTAAGTTCTATATTTTTCTAACATATATCATATATATATATATATGTCTTAGTTACTTTTTACTCACTCAAAATGAAGGAAAGAAAGGTTTATTTAGCTCACAGTTACTGGAGGTTTCAGTCCGTATTTGGCTGGCCCAAGGCTGAGTGGAACAGGGCATAGAGAATTCAGTTCATGGTGGCAGAACAGCAACAAATGGTGACAGAGGCAGTCAACCAAACATGGCAGCAGAGCAACAGCTACAGCTTGAGTCTGTCTCTCTGTCGCTCTTTATATTACATTCAGGCTCTCCACTTTAGGATATCTGCCCTAGACCACACCCATAGTCTCAGCCTTACTCAGACCGATAATTCTATCAGTACTAAAACACAATCCCAAGGATCATGAATCAAGTCTCAGTCTATAGAAGCCATGCCCATGATTGCATGAGGCTTTGGGGTGACACATAGACATAAACCATAACAATATATATATTCCAAAGGCTAGTCACACTCTGAAATTCTCTATAGCAATATCAGCTATTTCCCTGTACCTCAGTATAATTCGTAAGTAGTATCTTAATTAAATCTCATCAAAAACTTTAGCACTGAGTTCATCATTTTGCCCAGACTAGAGAATCAAATATTTGTTAAACTATAAACTGAATATTTATAAAGACCTTATTAATCTATCGCCATATTTCATACAAACTTTAGGATACATGATTTTATTTGCCAGTCATTTATGATTGATATACTTCCTATGCCTGAAATTTCTTTATAAAAGCATAATGTCACTTGGTCAGTGCTCTGCAGTTGTTTTCTAAGTAAAATGGAGGGAGTTCCTGTCATGAATAAATTACCCGGATGTCTTAGCTGAAAGTGCCCATTCCAAATTGACCTATGTTAGGTCTACTTTTTCCACAGGGAGCAGCAAGATAGGAGCTACACCAAAGTACACCTGGATTCTCAAGGTCCGATTCCATCTCTCCCTCAGGCTGTTCGTGTACATAAAGGTATTACCGCTATTTTCTAAACAATTATTTTTGCCTTCCAAGGTTGTTTTGTGCTCTGAGATTATTTGTTATCTCATTAAGTAACAAGACCCTGTGGGAGCCTGAAGTTATTGCTACGTGTAGGTAGAAGATAAGTCAATTACAGAGTGGCATTCATCTCCTCCCTGTCAGCATTGAGAGATGGAGGCTTGCTTAAACTGTCCTTAACTTATAGGCCTAGGGAGAGCTGGCCCAGTGTGCTGCACCCTGTGGTGAGAGAAGTCTTGGTGCCTGTTGCTGGCACAGGTTACAAGGGTGATCTTGTTCCAGAGAAGATGATTCGGATGAGCAATACTTTACATTTAGAGACAATGAGAGTTCTCTGTAATTTTAGCCTGTCTTTTAAACTTTGGTGTGAGTTTATGTCATGTTAAGGTAAAATGTTTGCATTTAAGGAAGTGAGATGTTTGCACTGTAGGCGTGGTCAAGATGAGATAGCCTGATATTCTGAGGCTTAGAAGTGACTGTGTATATAAGGCTTTTGTGTGTATACACTTGCGTGCACACAGGTACATGCTCACTTATGGGCACAACTAAACACAAAAGGAATACTAAAGATAGCTACATGGGTAAGTGCAACTGTGCAAACTTTATATGAATATCTGTCTTAGTGCTGTCATCTTTTTCTTTGAACCTCAGGTTGTCGTCTAATAGCATAATAACAACTTAAGTCACCAACTTCCTTCTTCCACTCATCTAACAAAGAAAAACAGATCATACTGATGTGCACTTTACAAAATGTAATTCATTACACACAAGAGCCCTCACCAGGGTACTTAGTCCATTTCACACATTGTAGATACACAGTTTGCAAACCTTTAAAGGCTGTGAACTTTGAATTGCTCCAGTAGAAAACACTACATTCAGCTGAATCCTGGCAGTTATTATGTCACTCAGAATCACCTATTTCTCACCAATTAAACCCACAGGCCCCATTGTTTGAAAGATTGCTAGCAGTTCCCAGTCAGCCCCACCAGCCAGATTTTTTAATCAAAACTCTGGTTTATATTTTGGATTCTGCAATACTTAATTTAAGTTAGTTATTGAGAGTTTTAAATGCAGATGTTTATATTAAAATGTAATCATATTGAATTTCAGTAATTAAGAATCCATTTGATATTGTATACTATTTTATTCACATAGAAGTATACATTGACTTATTTAATTTAATATTATTGCATTTTAATTATAGCAATCTCTACTTGCTATATAGATTTCAGGCTTTAAATACTACATATGTAAGAGATAATTCTGAAATATTATACTATTATGATACAGTACTGTGGATTTCTTCTTGAGTATGTCAATGTACTAAAATAATATCATTATTAGAAGTTTTATGATTTCTGTGAAGATCTTGCAGAGTAATAGATCAGGCTCTTTGTGTGTTTGTGTGTGTGTGTGTGTGTGTGTGTGTGTGTTACCAGGGACTGAACTCAGGAGCTTGTGCTTGCCAGGCAAGCACCTAATCCACTGAGACATCTCTTTGGCCCCAGAAAAATGAGTTTATATAATCTTTTCAATACTTTCATAGAATGTTTTGTATATACAGATTTACACATATTCTAAAAGCAATTTACAAAAAAAGGGGAAACAGTCAAGATGTCCTTTCGTAAGACAGTGCTTACACGAACTGTCTTTTCAAATGTAGTATACTACCCAGTGTTAAAAGAAAGGAACAATTAGACCATGAATCCGTGGAGAAACTTAGTGCATGGTGGAGGAACGAAGCCAAATGGGGCTACTCACTGTGCGATCCTGGAGAAGACACAACTGTACAGACTGGTGGCTACCAGGTCTGAGAAAGGGACAGAATTTGCAACACTGACGTGAGCTATCAACTTTAGTATATATTGGACTGTACTAGTACTGGTTCAGTAATTGTAGCAAATGCACTGCACCAGAGTAAAATGTTGAAAATAAAGAGAACGTAGGGGAAGGAAATGTCAAAGTTGCTGTTGCTGCTAAGTGTTCTATGAGCTGAAAACTATAATCTGAGAACGGTATTAATTTGAAAGATTAAAAGAAAGCTTGAAACAAATAAGTGCAGCCGCCAAATAGTAATCCTAGATCAAGCAAGATCAGCCTAGTGGTTCAAGGAAAGTTTGAAACTTAGAAGCAAAGGCCTACTGGAGAAAACACAGGACACAGAGGCCTTCATTTTTCTTTCACACTTGTTTGTGCTTTTGGTTCAAAAAATGTCAGAGTGGATCTTGTAAATGGTGTATTTCTTCATAATTCCTTATTGACTAAGCTTCAGGGTCTATTGAATTGCCTGAATCCAACATTAATGCCTTCATCTTCTCGACTGATTTATCAGGCGATTTCTGCACAGAAATGGATTTGTTCTAACACTCCTTCAATGTGCCTATTTACATGCTTTCTGAATTACTTTATTTTGAGATCATATGATTTATTTATCCCAGTCTACCCTTATGCATCTGCTATTTGTATTTTATACTGGTTTCCTCATAAATATTTAAAAGAATATTTTCAAGATGAAAAGATAACATTTAACTTGGTCACCTCCTCTACCTTAATGCTTCAATAAAAACATTATAAACAACATATATTTGATGAAATAAGACTTATGTGCCAAGAAAAATTCTTATCATATATAGAAGTATGAGTGCATTCATGGTTAAAAATCTATATAATTATTTCATTGTACGATTATTGTTAATAGATTTCCAAGTACTAGAGAAACCTAGATTTTTAAAAGAATCTCCATCTGGTTGACAAACAACTAAGCAAATCATTGCTTCAATCATAAAAAAACAAGAATTACTAATTCATTTATATTTTATACTTCATTTTTCTTTTTAATAGGAATTAAATGATTTACATTGAAAAAAGTCATTTAAGAGAAACATTTCTGAAAATATCTATAATTATTCAAGCCTATAAAATTATTTGATTATATTCTTTTAAACTTTATGTATCTTAGTATAATTTATAAGACGTTTATTTGCAAAAGAATGTTATTTTCTTTTCCATAACAATATGGTACGGAGTATACCATATTTGTTGGAATTATAAATTGTCATTATGAATCTGAACACCATTGATGTACTACTCAGATTTTTTCCTCAAAAAGGACTTGAGAATATATCAAAATGAAAATAAATGTGAAGAGATGACTTATTATAATTTAAGCAGGCATTCTCAGTGTCAATTTGATAATATATTAAATAAATGAAAAGGCAATATCTCTCTTTTATTTTCAATATAGCACAGGGGCAATAATAAAACATTAATCCTTCCAGTAACTTCCTTTTTTGGATGGTTGGCAGGAAGTAAAGTTTATTACACAATATGATTTCTACAGGAACAAGAATAATACCTCTGTAGTTTGCTAAAACTTTCTTTCCCAAATTGATAGGACTCCTTTTACTCATCCGCTCAATTCTTCATGATTAGTTTGTCATTCATTTGAGAAACCCACATTGTGCCCGTTCCTCCAAGGAGTTCATGAGAGCAAGAGATAGGCAGATGACTGCGGCACAGCATTTATTCTATAATACAGATGGACATCGCTGGTGACAATGTGCACTTAGTGAGCCTGGTGTCCAATCAGAAGAAAGCCTTCTGTGAGTTATTAGAAATTTAGAATTGTCTGAGTTACTCTTCTCTCACTGCTGGGACAAATAACCACCACCCAAAGTGAAGGAAGGAAAGGTTTATTTAACTCACAGTTATTGGAGGTTCCAAGCCATACTTCACTGGCTCCAAGGCCGACTGGCAGAGAGTAGAGAACAACCTTTCACGGTGGCAGTGAAGAGCAAGAAGCCAAATGGAGGAGTAGCAACCATGAAATGGCAGTGAGCAACAGTGGCTGTGGAGAGAAGTCTCACTCCCTTGAATTGCATTCCGGCTGTCACCTCTGGTTGGGTGTAACACTCACGCCCATCGTCCCAGCAGTGCTAAGACCCATAATCCAAGAGGATCATGAGTTAGTGTCCAACTCTAGAATTTTCCACCCTATAACTGCATGAGGCTATGAGAGGATAACTAGACACAAACCATAACAAGAATAATATAAACTTCACGAGGTGGACTGCTTGCACTCATTCCTGTCAGCCTTCCTTTTTCCTTCCTAAGGATTGACTTCCTTAAGGAAATGACACTGTGACATAATTACAGTTTGATTATTCGTTAATGATTGTTTTGGAAAAATAAAATCTACATGCCTGGAGCTCTTTATTCTGAGATAAACATGTAAACAAACAGGTGGAGAGAGGAGATAATTAGTTCTACTTCCAGTTAGTTTTCCTTTCAGCGAACAGTTACCCATGCATGGTTCTCTCTGAAAGTAAAAAATGAAAACTAATTTGCTATAAGAGAGGCAAATTATTTCAAGTTTCAAGAAGTGATATGATAGAAGGTGTGGCTATCTGAGAACTCATAGGTATGTGGTTATTATCGAGCTAATGTGGATGTGCAGATCTGGGGGACCCACTTCTTGCTGACTCAGTAACTATTTCCCTGTTGTCTGGATGAGGCATAAGCTACTGGCTCTGCTCAAGTGTCCTATTTTCCCCAGCTACTGAGAAGTCAGTCATGTAACATCAGGAGAAACCCATGGCTGTTTTCCTCACAGGTTGAATATTCTGAATCATAAGTTTTATCAAAGCTTTGCATTTCTAGGCGACCCTTGAATTTTCTGACAAGTGTTTCCATATAACCGGTTCTTTGCTTTAGCTTTCTTCCCAACAGAGCGAATAAGCAACCTGCTCTTTATGTTATCATTACTATCATTATTTTTGCCATATCCCCTCCTGTGTCTTCTCAGTGTCAGGATGACAGTCACCATTATTGTGCCATACCCTTTCTGCACTTGATCTTAGCCAAAAGGCTGAGCAGTGATGCTGTGTCTTTTTTGCTTTTCCCCCTCCTCATTATATAATCACTGGAAGAAATGCACAGGCATTTCATATACTCAAAGATTGAAATCTCCCTTCTTATCCACATTGGCTACCTGAGGACTTCACCAGCAAGAACTGGTTTTGATTCCTTTTTCCAGTGTTCCACACATTTTAAGATTTCATTATGAAATGCAATGGATCCCTTCACACTTTACATTCCACACTTCCATTCTGAAGAAAGGTTTAAAGGACTTTACAAAAGGAGTTGGCACAATGACATCCGGTGTCAGACTTGTAGGCTTTCCTAGTGCTGGGATGCCCTGCCCACTAGTGATAACCACAGTGTAAGACAGGAGAGATGTGATTCGGGTTACAGTTTTGGGAGAATCAGTCCATGGTCCCCTGGCCACAAGGGAGAAGTATTATAGCAAAATGGTGTGATGGAGAAAACATTTCAGTTCATGGCACCTGAAAAGCAGAGCAGAACAACAGCTCCACAGAAGAAGGAAATTTATTATTATTTACACTGAAAATAAACACAGGGAGTTACTGTATTTTAGACAAAATGTGCAAATATGCATATATATATATATATATATATGATTCATGACTCTTCTTTGTATTAAATGAAACTAAGTGCCTTTCCATCAGGTTCCAAACATAAACGATAACAATAGTACACATATTTTGATATTCTGGTTGACTAAGAAATATATAGAACTCACTTTCACATTAAAAGCAGTGGCCCTAGGAAGCAAAAGCTATAGGAAGCTTGCTTTCTATTTTGTATTAGATAGTAAAGACCTTGGTGGAATTTTCTGAGGAGAAAAATGGGCATATTTATTGCATGAAATGTGCATAGGTACACTATAAATAGACCACACACACACACACACACACACACACACACACACACACATTTCACGAATAGGGAAGGAAAAAGAGCACCACTGAGTTTTACTCTAAAGCTCTGAAGGTAAAAGAGATTAGTGAAGTGACTATAAAATTTATGCCTTTTCTCTCCTGCTACTTGGGAGCTACCTGAAAGAAGGATCTTGGTATTCAAGACAACTAAGCACAGGGCCTGAGAGTTAAGACATAAATTTAATTTTTTATGTTGAATTGAAACGTTCCAAACTGAACTGAATTCAACCAACCGAATTGAGTGGAATCAATCCCTTTGGTCAAAGAACTATTGTTCAGGTCTGGAAACGAGGTGAAGTGAATAGAGATGAACTCACTGTTGGTTCTGCAGGCTAAATAAACACTATAGCATTTTAAAAATCTGAACAATTTTAATCTCTATTTTCTTCATCTCCACTTCAAATATTTACCTATGCTTTATTAACATTCATAATTTTAAATCACTGGTGCTAGTAGTTTGCATAATGTATTTGATGTCCAAGCAATCATTTACAAATCGGACTTTTCAGAGAACTTTAAAAACATTTACCAGGACCTATCTATTCCGAGCTAATTCAGAATTTTCATTTCAGAATTCTTGCATTTGGAGAAGCAAAGCACATCTTAAAAAAAGAAGAGTTGCATACACATTGTACATTTTAGACATATGCAAAGTCAATTCCCACTGACTAGGTGATGTTTCAGAATCTTATTATACAAAGTAGTTTTTCTCTACCCAAATGATTGTTTCTAGAAGTTGTCCTTTATTAGCTAAGAAAGGTGAAGTGTTAAATTTGGTTGACTATGAAAGAAACTTTGAACATGGTATGGCTTGAAATAAGTCTTGCTACTTCTGGAGTTTTGAAAATTTTACAGGGAAAAAGAACTATTTAATCTCTAGCCTATGATAAATTGAGAGGTTGGACACAATTAAGATGATCATATCACTTCAGAGAATTCAGAGAAATTATTAAGATGAAGTTCATTAAATTCTCTATTATTGCTCTACACAGTAAAACAAATTAAACAAAACTGATGGGACCAAAGTCATTTAAATTTCATCTTGCATTTTTTTTTGAGAATAAAATTTTATGAGGCTGAGTTAGGCAAAGTCATAAATATCAAATGACAGGGAAACTATACATAAAGTGACAGCAATGGTGGAAACTATAAACAGGAAAGATAAAGTGTTTCAAAAAGAACAATATACAAGCAGCAAGAGAACTTAGAAAAACTATGAAAACAACCATTATTGTAAGAGGAAAAAGGCCCTAAGGAACAGTTTCAGACTGTTCTATGAGTGTAAAAAAATACACAAAATTAAATATCAACGATTGGTACATTGAAGGAAATAAGCAGTTTAAAGAGGCACCTTTTAAATTCTTTTAAAAATTATTTATTCATTGATTTATTTATTTGGTCAGGTCTCCCTAGACAGCTCAGACTCACAGCGGTCCTTCAGCCTCAACCTCCCCAACACTGGGATTGCAAGCATGTGTCACTACGCCTGACTTCTGTGGCCAGCATGGCACGTGGTACTGCGAGTGAATCAAATCTGGATCCTTGCTCTTGCCAGGTGGTCACTTAGTCAGCCAAGCTACAGCTCTAGCCCATAAAGAGGCACCTTTTAGGAAATAACCTAAAAATTGTGCTTGTTGCAATTTTTTGAGATTGCAAAAGATGCAGTGCACAATATTGACATTTCGTTGCTGTGTTATTTTACTAGAGCAGCATGATAATACCGCTACAGTACTTGATATCACCCCAAAGCTCACGCACTCATTGGTTCGAGTTTTGGGAGACAGTTTTATCTTGGAGGCGTCACAGGTATCGCGAGATTAGTCCGCTTATGAGTTCCCAGCTCATGTGCTTTGGCAGGTCGTGCCAGGGGAGAGGAGGTAGATCAGTGGGCGTGGCCTGGACGGGGCGGGTCCCTGGATTTTCGCTTTCTCCTTGCCCCAAAGTCAAGCACAAGTTTCCTCTGCAGCGCCACCTGCCTCTCAGGCAGACGACTGGACTGAATCCATCATCAACTCTGAGCCAAAAGGGACTTTGCTCCTTTAGAGTTGTGGATGCTGGATTCCGTGACATAGTGACAGGAAAGTAGCTAAGGCAAAGGCTAAATACCTGCCTCAGTATAGTGAGGAAAAAAGAATAAAAGAAAGCAAAGCTTTCCTGGAAATGAAGCAATGGTTGGCAAACTACATGTGTCCTGGCTAAGCAGAGTATATCCTTGTATCCTCCCAAAATTCCTTTAATAATTCAATTAAAATTTCCATATTAGCATGTCTTCATCATTTGGGTGGTTTGTTTGGTTTTTTATTTGTTGCAATCTCGAAGGACTTCTGGTAATTTTTATCAAAATGTTTGATATTTTAAACTTGGTTCAAGTTAAGAGTGGTGCTCCCAAGAGTGAAGCTTATAATAAAGGAAAAGTGCTGCCCAATTTTTATACTTTCCACTTTGCTAAACTTATGCTTAGCTAAAAACCTATCATGGGTTTTATTCACTAAAAAACTAAAGATTCTTTTGTTATTATTTTTATTATTATTTTAATATCTGGTTATGGGCTGTAAATTATGCACTTATGCATGTATTTGGGTAGTTGATGGTATTACTTTGCTACCATGCATGGAGAAAAAAATTTATAATATGGCTAATGACATAGACACATTCATTAGCTTTTCAAATCAGATTACTACAGTAATATCATATGTAGTGCCTTTTCGCAACACTAAAAAGCAAGCTGAAATATTTCAGTGTTGATGGCAGCAAAATGCTTCTACAGATAAAAGCTAACTACTCCTGTATAAGTAAAGACATTTCCGAGGCATAGGTGCTTTAAAACAAGTGTACAATATACAGGGAAACAATAAAGTTTTGAAATTGAATGCAACTTTATTTTCAAATTCAGAGGGAATAAGCTTGTGGGCAGCATTTACATCAGTTTAATTCATCTGGGAAGTTAGTGTGTTCTAGAGTTCAGCGCATACTGCTTCTGGTTAAGCAAAGCTACCACAAGTCAAGATTACATTTCCTCCAATCTTAATTTTTACCAGACTCTGCACAATGCATGGGCTCTAGTTGGATTTTTATTTGTGTAAGAGCAACTAGGAAATGATCCATGGAAGGACACTCTGTCTTACATTCTCTAGTGATTGTCCAACAACATCCAGAGTCATCTCGTCACTTGGCAGCAAAATTGTGAGGCAATTGCTCCCCTCACACTCAAAGACGTACACACAGATTACATATATACGTACACACAGATTACACAATATTTCATTTCTCATCTCTTCTCAGATAGTATTGATCTTTTTAAAATACTGATCTTTATTTAGTTAAGATTTTAATTTCTAAGAAGGTTCATGATCTTTTTCAAAGGCTGTAAGTTAAGCGAATTAATTTTCATATATCACAACTCTTTTTTTTAAGTCTTTTAAAATTTATTTAATTATTTACTTACATATTTGGTGCAGGTTCTCGCTGTGCAGCTTAGACTCATAGTGATGCTCCCGTCTCAACCTCCACAGCACTCAGACTACAAGGCTGTGCTACACACCTGGTTTCAGTGGCCAGCACAAACAACCTTAGTAGCTATCAAAGTCTCAAATATATATTTAATATGAAATGCATATTTGATCATTTGAAATCAGGAGAGATAACTGTGGCTGGATTATCTATTCTAAATGGAGATCTTTGGAGGCATCTTACAGATTCATTTTTCCTATTTCAGGTAATATATGTTGAATTTATATTTTGCCTGCTCACAACTACTCTAATTTCCTCTGTAAAATGCTCAATGGAAGCACTGCACTAGGTACTGGGCTATCGTGTAACTTATCTGACACTGCTTACAGGGTTTGAGGATCTTATATATATCTTTACGTTATTTTTTTCTTTCCCTTAATAAATTTAGTGGTTTCATGACCATTAGATTCCATAACTGTAACATGTACTGTAAAAAGTGTAAGTTTTAGTAGGGCTACAGTCTTCACTAAAATCTGTGCTACTAAAAAGTATACCAACAAAAGGCAAAATGTTGAATAAATCAATAAAATAATAGCTAAACCTGATGCTTCATATAAATTCAAGCAGGGAAATGATTTCTAAATGCTGAAATATAATCACAAAGCACTTGAGAATTAAAATAATGAAATTAAAAACCCAGCAAGATAGCTCAGGGGACTAAAGACCTGCTTAGGCAAGCCTAGGGACCACCGTATGCTGCACCAACCCTGCCTTGCAGTGCACTGAGCCAGCCATAGAAACTGGGCATGGTGGTGCATGCCTGTAATCCCCGCGCTGGGGAAGCAGAAAACAGAAGGATCACTACCAGTCCAAGCTGAGTAGTGAGACCCTGTACCAAACAGATAACAATTAATTAATAAATAAATCAATAATTAATTATTTAATGTAGTGAATTATTAATTAATTAATGCAGTCACACTCACAAACCATTTTAGGAAAAGCTTAGATTCAGGAAAATTACGTGAAATATGGAGTGAAGTTTTGCACTCAATCATTTACTGGAAGTGCATTGGACTTAGGTTATGAGAAATGACAGTGTTATTGGCATCTCTCCATCTGGTGATCCCTAGAAATTTTCACACCTCCATCGGGAACTCTCCAAATATATGCTTCAAGGTAAGGATCAGCACGAAGTAAACGTGTCATCCTTTATTCCAAACCAGAGAAATTACAGGGCAGGTATGAGGCAGAGTAGAAACAAAAAAGAAAGTGAAATAAGATTCTCAGGAAATGATGGTTGTCCGCTTCTGGGAACTTACCTGCTGAGTCAGCAGAGGCAGGTAGGCCCGAGACTCTCAGTGAATCGTAGTCTTGAATTGTTCTCAAGGGGCAGCACCTTTGTTTTCCCAACTGAAACACACACAAAGCCTCTGCAAGAGGGTATATTCACCTTAGGTCATGGAAAACCTGAGGAAGATATTTTAATAAGGACAGTGACTAATAATCTATCAAAGTTAATCATAGTTCAACAAAGCATGTGAACATGAGAAGAGGAACTATACCAGAAGCAACTCCAGGAGGACTTCAGAGAGCAGAAATAATAGAAAATGGCTTATGAAATGTATCTGCTCACTACCAAGAAGGAAGAAGAAAAGGACATCGGTGATAAATATATTTCTAAGGAAGTTGATAATCTAAAAGAAACACAGCGGAAGTGAATGAAAGGAAAACTATGAATTAACTTTATCATTTTCTTTGTGTTTGTGTGTGTGTACGCGTGTGCGTGTGAGTGTGTGTGTGTGTGTGTGTGTGTGTGTGTGTCAGGGTAAGTAATACAGGATGTTCAGGATCTCACTAGTAGATCAGACTTGTAGTGACTCACCTGTTTACAGCCTCCCAAGAGCTGGAATCACAGGCACGCACCACCAGGCCCTGTCTCAATTGCTATCTCAGCACGCCACTGGGGTGGGGCACTTCAGTGTCATACATTTGATGTTTTGGAGACTTAAGCTTTGGAGATATCATTTAAAAAAATGGTGTTTGTAAGGCTAAGCCTTTTACTTTCCCAAACAAACTCTTCCTGATAAAAGATCTTTACTTCAGAATTTTGATATTTTAGAGACTGAAAACAAAACTGTATTGACTTTTCTATGATTCTTAAAACATATGGAATTAATGTTCAATGAGAAATGTATTTAGCCCTGGGCACCTGTTATATCTCAAATGCTTTCTTAAACAAATGAATTAGAAGTCTGTTATGGTGATGGTATATTTTGTGCACTTCTTGAGTTAATGTACAGAAATCATTCAAATGCATACTCAGTGGAAAGCCATCTGGCTTCATGTGAATTTATGAATATTTTAGCTTGTTCAGCTAGTTCAAAGTAAAAATCTGGCAGTAGGGATTATCATGTAGATTTGTGACAGTATTAAAAATGTTTCTGCAAATTACTGATTGGTACATCCATTAAATTTAGTTCCTTTCATTATGGACTGAGTCCATAAAAACTATATACAATATTATACAACTGGTTTAAAAGTCATCATAATTCACCTTGAATTAGAACATACATGTTGAACTAAAATAATGTCACATACAAAGAGAATCTTGACATGGAGTTGAACATTAGAATTAATTTTAGGGTACAGTGTGATGTAGCAACCAGATCCTTCATCTCTGAAGGATTTGCTACCTCAGCTCCTGGGCATGTGGCCAGGAAACAACCTTCTGCTATAGACACTGTTCCAGTTACAAAGAGCCTTACTGCCCTAGGTACTTCTTCTCTAGGTGCTTATAACAAAAAAACAAAACAACAACAAAAAAATCGTGCCATAGAAATCCCAGACATTCAGGCCAAGCTGGGTGTCATTCTAGCACCACAGAGCCTGCTGCAGTCAGCCAGTGAAGTCCCTCATGGGGCTTGTATTCTCATATGTCTTCTGCTCAGGGGTTTCCTTGTGTGGTGCTCAAGGGCACTCTTTGAGAACCTGCTGCATGCTTCCATTCTGAAATCCAATGCAGGTTCCACTTTCCAGGAACTATTGTTATATGAGTGACATCAGAACCCTGAATATGACACAAGGGAAATATTATAATTCCCATATTTTAGATTTCTGATATTCTAAGAATGTGTTCTCTAAAAACTGAACAATCAATTATAGTGCCAACAAAGGTTTATGAGTGAGACGATACTTATAGATAAGGAGAGATACAGCTCCTAAGAGGCAGGGGAGGGCCCAAATTAGTTGTCTGAGGACCCTACTTTACACAGAAATTAAACAGAGCAATATCTGTATGGTACAACTTAGGTTATAGCTGTGATTAACCAATAAGGATACAAGTTTAGTTGCTTAAGTAATAGTGACCCAATAAGGAAACAGGCCACATAACAAGGGTGAATGGGGGAAACAAAGAACTTTTTTGGGAAATTATGGATCTGGGGATTTTGATTCTCCACCAAGACGACTGTTTTCTATACAGGTTTCATTAGGGATGGTGCTTTATTTGCCTCTCCAGGAAGAGTACAGATCAAGTCATCTCATCTTTATCTTGAGGTCTTGTGTCCAATAATTGCATCTCAGGCTACAGTTGAGATATGTCCTGGATCTCTTGAGGAATCTGTCCTATCAACAGCTTGTTATGTTTCCATTTAACTTAACTGTCTATAATAATATGATCTAAAGTCATACTGAATCCTACTTCTTAACTAAAACATGAACTCTCCTCAAAACACTTGGACAATTGCCCTGCAGTTTCTTAGCTAAACTCTGGATAACATTAGTTTTAAAATTAAAATTAATTTTATTATGTCATAGTCCATCACCTGTATTATTAAAGACTTATAAAATTACACAAATTTGTTTCTTCCTTGTAAGTTCTGAAACTATAGTAAATCAATTTCATTCTAACAGTTTCCTCATTAGTGAATTAAATAACATTTCAATATTCAGTTTTCACAATTTATAGGGTTCTATTTTAACATTTTTAAGAGTGACACTTTTATAATTTAGAAATACATCTTTGAGAAGTGATATCACATAATTTGGGAATTGATGACATGTTGAAGATATCAATGGACAAACATAACTAGAAGAACTAACATTTTCTGCCTTCGTGTGATATGAGGACTATGACAAGGAATGTGTGAAAGAGACTTTTAAAAAGGTGATACTGTTTTATGAAAAGAACTCTCAGTGTGGTAGACCCAGACCCTAACTAAAGAACACATGTCTAATGAAAACTGTCCAGTTAAGATAAAAGATGCTGAAAGGACAGGCTGATTGTGAATGAAAACAAGCACTGCATTTACCAAAATGGAGAGTACCTGGAATGTTTAGAACAAATCTAGTAGAGTGGTGGGTTGGAAGAGAGACTATAAGCTTGAGGAGTTGAACAGTGGATGGGAAGATGGGGAATTTATTCCACAAGTTTTTAATGTATATCCAGTAGAGATATTAAGTAATAGCTCAAAAATACAGAGCTGAGAAATACTTTTTTTGGTCATTAATTAATTAGAAAAAATGCCAACATACTTGTCTAATGATGGGAATTATCGTGTAGAAGAGAAAAAGTAAAAATGCAAGGAAAATAATTTACAGTTATATGTTTGTTCATAAGAATATAGAATTACAGAGAAATCGCTACATTTGATTCAATATAGTACCATTGTTGAATTATAGTATTTTAGAAAACTATAAATATACATGTCACAGTTTAGCTGTAGCCTCCCAGAAGCTAATAGATCACAGCATCAAAGATTACAGGGCCTTATGGTATGTTCCTACACCCAACACACTTGATGAGCTTTTGGAGCTGTTACAGACTAACACTGTCTTTTGAATATTTTTTTTGTTATTTTTAAAGAGAGTACAAAATATTATTAAAACAGCAAAGCACATTGCTACAGAATTTCCCTAAACAAAATAACAGGAATTTCACAGTATTTATTGTAATGATAGTGTCTTCCAACTAGTTTTCATATTACCAGATATATGCATGCAAAATTAGAAAAAAGAGGAAAGAAATATATAAGAAATTAAGAGCAGAAAAAGGACAATTAAAAGAAGACAAAGTAAATTAAGAATTAACTGCTCCTTTCCACAGAGCCGCAGAAAGCCACAGTACAATTGTCCAATCCATCCTGCTTACATATATAGATATATCTCTTTCTCCCACTCCCTCTCCTGTCTTCCTTAACTCAGTAGTTCCTTCCCTTTGAGCAGGTTCATTTCCTTATATTACAATTTATGGTATCCTTGAGATTCAAATTAGAGTCCTGCAATCTCCATAGGAATTACTAATCAATCATAAGGAGCAGACATTATTATCTAGCATAGGGTTGCAAATGTTGTTCGTAGCCAGTCAGGCATTAATGACAAGAATAGGGTTTCCTGGAAGAAATGGGACACATTTTCCCCTTTTATATTCAACTTGCAAAGTTAAGGAAAGTAACTGTATAACTTGGGGCTGGAACCCTCTGACGTATGTGGACCTTAACAATGAAAAATCGTTTGGTTTTGTTGAGTAAGATCCATCTAGTGTCTCAGTTAGATCACTGAGACGGAAGGAAACGCAATCTGTTAGAATGAGAACAATTCAGATTCCTAAAAATAGAGGTGTCCAGCATACCAAGGTAAGTGACTGGTCATTGGAAACAGAAAACAGTTGCCAGAAATGGTTTGGGATGCAATACCCTGGTCAGTGACTACATTTTTAGTAATGAGGATGGTGAAGAACTTCTAAGAATTAGTATTCAGAAGTGCATGGGGTTTTTGTTTTGTTTAATTTTGATTTGAGAATTTATTCCCTTCTATTAAAAAATAAATAATACAAAATAATAAAAATGAGAAACAATATAAAATTTCATTAAACAAAGTAATTTGAATGCAGCAATAGTCGTTGTATTGCATGTTATCTTCAAATTAGTTGTTTAGATTACCAGATATAAACCTGCAAAATTAGTTTTAAAGAGTTGTAAGCAATTTTCTAAAAATTTAAAAATTAAGCATTAACTTCTCATTTCAGTAGACCAGCAGAAATCAGCAGTACCAATTTATCAGTTTGGATAGTGATAGTTCAAACTATCCTACATGTAGACAGAAATATATCTTTTTCCCTTCTTCCTTTTGTCCTGTTGCTTGATATGCATTCTTTTCTCTCTGAGCAGCTTTTTTTGTAGATCCAATTATTCAGCAAAAAATTTTCTATACAGGATCACAATTTTTTGAGATATTTTTTCCTAAAGACAGTGAAATAATGCAGTAGCTATAGAAAGATGAAAAAATTAGGATCTTCAGAGTAAAAATATTGGCAGTTAGCTCAGAACTTCAAAATGATAAGTAAGACTACAGAACTCACCATTAACTGAAGTTCAGAGCTACAGGTGGACATGAAGGTACAGGGTCTCCTAGAATTTCTCTGTTATTGGGGAGAAGTTTTTGACATTTATGAATTTAGTTTAGAATTTAAGTGAATGTTGCCTGTATTTAAAAGGCAAACACAATTCCAGCTACCATATCATTACACATAATAAATATGGAAATGGCTAAAATCAACTCAGAGAGTGGTAGCAAACCATCACTACACAAAACTTCAGAGCAAAAAGTAGGACCATAGAACGAATCATCCAAAGTGTCATCAGCGAGAAAGGATACGAAAACCAAGCAAGTTGCAGAAGCCAGGATGAGTTGGCCACTATATTCTTTTCTTGTCAGTGCCAACTATAACTCAATGCCCATCTTGGAAAGTACCTTCTCATTTCAGTTCCTTTGCAACTATGACATCATGTACAATTATCAAAGTTAAATAGTTCATTACCACTACATATGAAAAGCAATTCTATACTTAGATAAAGGTTATTGTATTACTTGAGTTAATTGTAGCAATTCTGTGGAAGGTGGAAAATATGTAGAATTTGGTTATGACTACGAGGTCCAGACCACATTCACTGAAGAAGTGTATGAAATGATAGAAGGAAGAATGTGAAGAGTCATATCTGTCTGATTTTTAAAATTTTAACTTGGGCAACTAACTCTAGGTGATCTGGTTATTTGTCTAGGTTAACAACATCATGAGGATTGATGAAGAGTTGATTTAAGTTCTCTAAATGAAGATACCTGTTAAAAACTTTCTAGTAAGGGAAAGATACAAAGGGCAAATGTGTATCCAATTTTATGATTCAATATTCTATATATTATGATAGCTAGCAAAGACAAACTCAAAAATATTGCCCATGAGATATATAAAATATTTTTCCTGGGGAATATAGCTAAAGATACTTTATTGCTTAACTATTTTCCTCATGGGAGATGACAGTAGGCTTACGTTCATGACTGAAGATACAAGAAACACAGATAACTTCACAAATTAGTACTTTGATTAGAGAGTTCATGGCAAATATTTCTCTGTGTTTAAACAAATAAGTAAAAAAGAGCAATGCTAAAACTTTCTCCCTTTCTGTCCATAAATAGTTTAGTTCTCATAAAACGCTTTTGATTTAAATGGATAATAACTAGAAGCCCAATCAACTTTAACAAGTCATAATGACTGATGTTTTTCTTACTAAATTTTGTTAAAAATGGTCATAGCAATAAATAATTAGTGACTTAATAAGTTAATGTACTGTAGCATACTTAAAATTTGCACTTTGAGCACTTATTTTGATCACTATTTTTATGTTATCATTTTTCTAGGTGTAGGTTTTACTGAAAATGGTTGAAATTTCTCTAAAGAACAGCATAGTGGTGGACATAATTTACTTTCTCAAACCCCAAGGCTAAAAATAATGGGAAAGAAACCAATCATGTAAAACTCCATTGAGCAGCACACCATTACTCAACCTGCAAAAGAAAGGAACGTTCACTTGATTTCAACAGAAGTGTCTTAAAGATTCTTGCCTCAAGATGTAAATGCTTTAATTCTTTTTTGGGCAGTACAACACTCTCTTAGGAGGAGGAGTAAATTAAAAGGAACTTGAACCATATAAATGTTCTATAGGGAGAGAAGAAGGCACACCGGTGAATACAACAAAAGCCAAAACCCACATGTGCAGATCACTTGGCCGCTCACTGCTGGTTGTAGCAAAGACTCTTAAAGGCTTTGAGGAGGCTGGGGATTCAACAAGCTTATCGAACCAACATGGTAAAACAGTACCCAAACAATACAGAGTACATTAGAGTGCAGACTGTTCCAGCAATGAATTAAAGAACAATTGAAGGATCCTAATTATGGGAGACAGATAGCTGAGAAATGAGACCACTAGATGCACGAGTCTGCAGTAATTGGAAATTAATTGCTGGCTGAATGTGATTATAATTTATGCCTTGTATGATGAGGCAATCCTTGTGGTCAGAGGCTTCAGAGAAGAGAGGCTACTTGCCCAGCCATCCTAGAAAGAAATACTGGCTGTTAGTTTCAATCACTTACCAATTTCGGTAACAACGGGTATGAGATGGATATCTTCAGACAGAAATGTTAACAATTAAGAGTCTTTATAGGGGGATGATAATAGGGGCACCTCCTCTGTCTTACATCCTCTAAATAGCTACACAGTAAAGAACCGGCTGCTATTATTATTCTTTAACTCCAAAATTTAACGTGACTCAGAATGGTTATTTTTACACATAGAAATTTTGGTTCATTGTGTATCAAATTAGTAATTCTGCAAGGAATAGAACTACCACAACATTCCAGCTATACTGTATGTTCTAATGAGAAAAGACTGAATATATAAATAAATGAAAATGTAAAAAGTACCAGGATAATAAAGAGTTTAGCACAATGAACCTGGAAGGAATAATCATTGATGAAGTTAAAATAATTATCAAAACAGCTTCATTAAGGACAAATACAAACAGGCCTTGTTCTTCAGCCTTGATAGTTATTGGCCTTGCTTAAAGAAGATTTTAGAAATACAAAAATTTATTATGTAGACCCTGGGCACTAATTGTTTCTCTTGCACTAGGTAAATCTAATGAATTTTTAAAATTTTATTAATTTTAATAAGAAATAATAATCTATAAGAATGTGACAGTTTCAAAACACATTAAGCATACATTTCAGTATTGGATACAATGCATGTTATTGTCCTCCTATATACAGAGCACAGGGTGTAGATGTTATAATTTTTAAAATCATTATTGGCACTACAAAATTTCTTCCCACTGAACTAAGAAAAAGAAGTTGTATACATAATCCAAAGTTTGATCATCACAGTGGGTTATTGGTAAAACTGGCAGTGTTGGAAGCTGTTGATTTAAGCCTTTTACAGCTCAGCATTCTAATCTAGCTTTACGTTTTATGTCTTGCAGTTAAACTTTTCCGCTGGATGGTTAAGGGTTATTCTAAGAAAGACCTATAATGAATTTTTCTTTACTAGCTTTGTTTCTGGTATAGATGGAAGACTGGGTTTTAATGAATAACAAAAAGAACATCTAAAATGGGATATTTTTGAGCATATTAATATTTTTCTTTTCCTCTGCAGCATAATTTTTCTGGATTAGACTGAGGCACCATAGCTATGAGCCTACACATTTTTCCACTCAAGCTGGTGTCATATGTGACAGATATCTTTGAATTTGTATAGTATATTTAACACCTATAAAACACAATCATATATAAACTTCATTTTAGGATCTATTGTTGCACTTGGTAATCTTTTTATAATATGGGTTGTATGAACTAGAGAAGATGAATAGATCATTATAAATTTTAAGGATTACTGATGATTAATGCCATCAATATTGCCACTGTATCACTTGGGAGTTTTCAAGGAGTTTTCAAGGAGTTTTTCACTTTATTTAGACATAGAATGCCAGTTATAATACCAAATGCAGGATTTTATTCCATGATTTCTTAAGTCATTGTTAATATTAACTCAGCAATAAGTTTATGGAGTACAAATATAATAACAGTCTTTCAGAAACATGAACATATTATTTAAATCTTATGACTTTATCCAATAAAAATTACAACTCAAAAAAAATTACAACTCAAGGGAAACTAACTATATGCTTATATGTACATATAATGTGTATATTGTGTATATATGCTTACACATGCAGGTCTCATGCTTACAAAATTCAGAGAAGGAAAATGTATGCTCCTTTACATTGACTGGCTAAATGATTTATTATCAAAAATACTTATATTGTACAATATAGTCAGATATTGAAAATAAGAGCAATTTCACATTTTTCCTTACAGGGCTCTTAATATAATTTACAGTAAAAACATTTAATTTTTTTTCTTCACAATTCAACATCCCTCAGATTAAAATGTGTCTGACAATTGATAGTATTTTACAACAAATACTAGTATGGCAATGGTCATGAAATTCTACCTTGCTCATGAGTGATCCTGAACATAGCTGTGCATTTGACAGTCTCTTCGGTTGCGTATGCTATGTGTGAGTGCTGATACTAAACAACAAATAAACACCATGCCCTTAAGGCAAGGGACACTGAAAAATCTTTTCAACAAATACAATTTCACCTGAATCCATGTATTGTGCAGAAATTATAAAAGTCAACATTAGGTGAAACACAATAATGAGCACTTAATGAAAGATAAACACAGATTTCCTGAAAGCTCTTCCAAGCTTAACAATAAATACTAAGCAGTAGCTATTTGTATTTTTATTTTCTCCCTAAGAAGAACCTTGATGAGAATCAACAACAAACATGCATGCACACACAGGTATATCTAAGAAATTATATATGGGTTACCAATTAAGTTTCCTAGTGACATTACTATGAAGCACTGCAGAAACCTCCCCTCAACTTGAAGCCACCTGTTTTCCAGGGACATAATTGAGGCAAAGATGAGTATATGTTTTTACAAATAGTAACACATTAATATTGGAGCCTGAAGAACAAGAGCCAGTTATCTGTAGCCTGGTAGAAAATCTAGATAACTGTGTAGTAGGTACTGGCCTTGGTTACTTATCTCTTAGCTGGGACAAAATACCTGACACCCAATGTCTTAGTTACTTTTTACTCATTGCTGGGACAAATACCTGACACTCAAGATGAAGGAAGGAAAGGTTTATTAGCTCATAGTTTGTGGAGGTTTCAGTCCATATTCTGCTGGCCCAAGGCTGAGTGGAACACAGCAGAGAGCACCCAGTTCATGGCTGTGGAACAGCAACAAAATGGTGGCAGAGGCAGCCAACCAAACAGGGCAGCAGAGAGCAACAGCTCTAGTCTATCTCTCTGTCTGTCTTTATTTTACATTCTGGCTCTCTGCCTCCACCTCTGCCTTAGGCTACACCCATAATCCCAGAAGTACTTAGACCCATAATCCCATCAGTACTAAAACCCATAATCCCAGGGATCATGGATAAAATTTCAAACTCTAGAAGTGCCCACCCCATGACTCATGAGGCTTTGGGGAGACAACTAGACATAAACCATAATATTCTGCCCCTGGACTCCCAAAGTTTCATACATATCCCTTTGTATAAAGACATTTTAGTCCATCTTGAAGAGTTGCCAAAGTCTCAATAGTTTCAGCATTGCTGAAAAGTCCAGATCTGAAGTCTCCTCGAAGATCCAAGGCAAACTGTCAACTGTGAGCCCCTGTACAATAGAAGAGTTAAACATATCCAACATTCGAAGGTATAAGATAAACATTACAATTACAAAAGTTGAAAACAACAAGGTAATGCAAAACATTGTGACCAACACATGTCTAAAATCCAGTAGGATAAACATTAAATCCCATAGTTCCAACTGGAGCATCCAAAGCAGTCTGCACTGAGTTGTGAGCATCATGCAACTCCGCTCCTATGGTGCTCCTACTCTTGGTGGTAACTCTCATGGATTCTCTCTTAGGCCAGCTTTGCTGCTTCTTATCACGATCCACATTCCTGGCTTTTCCAAACTTCTGGGCTTTCCAATAAACAGGCTTCTCATACCCAGCTTTAGACACTTCCCTCGCAAGGGCACACTGCTTGGCCTCCCAGGCCTTCTTTTGAAATTGAGGTGGGAGCCTTCTTAACCTCAGAATTCCCACATTTTGCATACGCCTATGTGGATAATGCCAAGGGTTGCTGCCAGCTGGAGCAGTAGCCAGGCTTCCTTCTCTCTTGGCTGAAAGAGTTGAGGACCTAGACCGCTGAGCACTCTGACCCTGATTACAAAAAAAAAAAAAAAAAAAAAAAAATTCTCCATGCGGGCGCCATTTTGGAACCTGGAATTGCCGCTGCCGCCATTCTGGTACTTGGGTCTCGGAGGCTTTTTTCTCAAGGCAAAGCCTCTCTCCTTTGTAATTCTAGGGCTGTAAAGGGCCAAGAGCTGCCACCTCTTGTAATGCCCTCAGGCCATCCTTTTGATTCTCTGGTTCCTTCCCAGCAATGGAGATCCTCTCAGTTTCATCTTTGCAATCCACAGCTTTCCTGGTGCTTCCTTTCTGGCCAAACTCACATTTTAAATAGTCCTTCTTGGCTCTTTGCTCTTGATTTTCAATATAAATCTGGCTAAAAGCAACCAATAACAACCACTCCACTGCCCCAATAGTTTGCTGCTTTGAAATGTCTCTTGAAAGATTAATCAGTCCGCCATGCTTAATCTCAGTCTTAGGCAAAGTCTTTGGGCACGAGCAAAATTCCGAAAGACTCTCAGCCAATCCATAGCACAAATCATCTGGAGTCCAATGACCAATGCTGTCCTTTTTTCTAGCAGAAACCTCCTCAGACTGGTCTTTACAGGAAGGCCTTCTGTCAGTCTTCTAGTCTAAGCTCTGACCAGAATCGCCCAAGCTGAACAGCCTAAGCCATTCTAGTGCTTTGTTTTTAGCCGACATCTCTGAACCTTTCCTATCGCTTCCCGTAAGCCATTCCCAAAGGCTTGTAATCCACATGGTCAGGTCAGTCACAGCAGCGACCCCACTTCTCTGGTACCAAATTCCCTCTTAGTTACTTTGTACTCGTTGCTGAGACAAATACCTGACACTCAAGAGGAAGGAAGGAAAGGTTTATTAGCTCACAGTTACTGGAGGTTTCAGTCCATATTTGGCTGGCCTAAGGTTGAGTGGAATAGAACAGAGAGCATCTAGTTCATGGTGGCAGAAAAGCAACAAAATGGTGGCAGAGGCAGCCAACCAAACAGGGCAGCAGAGAGCAACAGCTCTAGTCTATCTCTCTGTCTGTCTTTATTTTACATTCTGGCTCTCTGCCTCCACCTCCGCCTTAGGCTACACCCATAATCCCAGAGGTACTTAGACCCATAATCCTATCAGTACTAAAACACAATCCCAAGGATCATGGATCAAGTCTCAATTTATAGAGGCCACATCCCATGATTGCATGAGGCTTTGGGAGGACAACTGGACATAAACCATAACACCCAAAATTAAGGAGGAAAGGTTTATTTAGCTACAGTTAGTGGAGGTTTCAATCCATAATCAGCTGGCTCCAAGGCAGAGCGGCACATGGCACAGAGCAGCCATTCAGGGTGGAGGCAAAAAGCCGGAGAGCAAAGGGAGGAGCAGCAGCTCAGGTAGCTGGCTGCCCTCTGCCCCTTCCTTCCATTCGTATGCCGAGTATCTGCCCCAGGGCACTCACATCTCTAATTCTAGCCTTGGAACAGGAATTAATAACAACTCCAGAAGCTTCCCCATGACTCCACAAGGCCTTGGGGGACACCTAGATAAAAACTGTAACAGCACTCTTAGAAAATGCAGCTTATATTTAAGTCTAAAAGAGATTTTTCAATGAAAGCAAAATAAATTTCTACCAAAGTAATGCACCAGTTTTGAAAAAATGGTAACTATACTAGTAAGTTTGGTGGCAGAGAGGACACTATTGAGCAGAATGATAGGTAATTTCTGAGCTAGCAGTGTTTCAGAGGAGCCTCAGCCTGAGCATAAAAAATGCAGAAATGTCTTAGTGATATCTCCATTTTTTGTTGTTTCTTTGTGTGTACAATGAAGATTGAATGATAAAAATCTATGTGTAAACATATCTAAGAGGTAAGCCCAACAAATGTAACTTTCAAGTAACAAGAAAGCATTGTCATATATTGTTAGAATCTTTCTTCTTGTGCAGAGCCAGCCTGATAGCTCGGTGGACAAAAGCATCTGTTTAGGTAGAGCGCCTTGGCCATGCTTCGGTCTCTGCTGCACCCTGGCCCACCACCGGCACAGGCTGAGAACATGTTGAGACCTGGAGTGGTGGTAAGCCTATAATCCTAGTGCTCCGCAGGCTGAAAACAGGAGAATCATTAGTCTGATCTGTGTAGTGAGATCCTGGAGAACCTGTACTATATATATATATATATATATATATATATATATATATATATATATATATATGACCTTTCTTCTTGTGGAACACAAATAGCAATTCTTGTAACTAACAGCACTTTAGGTAAAACGAGTTTTGAGTATTTAATGAGTAACAAACATTCCGGCAATGTTGTAAGATTGCTATGTATTTTATTTTAGCCTTTCAAAGAACTCTGAATATAGATCTATCTATCTGAGGATTTCAGACAAGTCATTTGTAATTTACCAATTATTATATATTAGACTGTGATATGAAGACATTTCACTCATGTATGTATTCCAAAATAAGAACACACAGGGAGGTACTACAGGCAATTTCCATTAACTAAAGTTGTTTATCATTTGTGCATTACATTGGTGTTCCAATTCTTTTGCCTTCCTCCTGGTGCCTACCTTTTAGACAAACATTACTTCTCATCGCCATTAGTATGTGGACAGAAAAGAAGAAATGGAAAGTAAAATCAGCCCATTTAGTAACTTAATTCTGTTGAAAGGATTATTAAGAGAGGATGAAGGGCCAAATAGCTCAGCAGATTGAAGTGCCTGCAAGCAGGTACAGGGGCCAGGGGTTTGATCCCTGGGCCTGCTGTCCTGCCCCTACCCCCGGAGCATGCTGAGAAGGCAATTGAGAGTGGGCATGGTGGGGTGTACCTATAATCCCAGCACTCAGGAAGCTGTAAACAGGTGAATCACCATGAATCCAATCTAGTAGTGAGACCCTGAACACCCTATAGTCCCCCCCCCAAAAAAAAGATGAAACTAATATCCATGGTAAAATTACAAGATTACTCTTAATATTTGCTCAGAAAGATAACTTAGTTTTGTGTACACTCAGAAACACACATTTTACTTTAAAATGAAGCATTAGAGAAAATTGATGAAATGTGTTAAAAAGTACTGATAAAAGATTTGTTCTGATAAGTCAATAAAAGATAGACATATTTATCAATTTTAGAGTTTCTCTATCTACTAAACCACGAAAATAAAAACTTGCTGCGTGTTTACTTTGTTAGCTATGGATTTGCAACTGCAGAAGTATTCTTGAGTACTGCAAAGACCCCTAGTTTTGCCATTTTTATTAGGATACAAAGATAGGACATTTAGAAAATTAGTCAAATATTTGTTAGATGAACAAAACAGTGCTCTATAAATCCATCCTTAATAATAATTAAAACAGTAAAAAAATATCCAATACCCTTTTCCAAATTTTGTCGTAAAAGTTTCCCATAAAAAGGTAATTTATTTGCATTTTTGTGATGAATATCACAATATAGTAATTATATTGTTTTACTGAAAAAGATCTACAGAAAATGCTGTTTTTGCAATCTTGTAGATATACAACATAAATAACAGTTAAGATATTGTCAGTCTATACATATTTAATATCTGTCAGTGAGATTTACTTTTAATTAAATTAATTTCTTGAAAAATTTTCTCCCTGTAAGCTATCATGTCTTCTACATCTTTGCAGAGGAGCATTTCTTCAATGGATACCAGCTGATAGCTACTCAGACTGAAGAATGACTTTCTCTTCACAGCATTTAACATCTTCAGGGATGCTGTAACTGATTCAGTCACAGAAGAACAAACCGGGAAGATGCGAGCAGTCCACAAACTGAACTGTGCCTTGCTTCCTGAGAACAGCTCATCTGTGACTTTAAGATTCCAACTCTCTAGGCATGATAGAAAACCGTCTCCAAAGAATCGAAGGCACTTTATATCTAATAATGTCTTAACATTGTTTTTCAAGTTGTCTTGCACTCCAAATGCCATAGTTGCATACTTCACATGTCCATCTGTCTTCAAGCTTAAGGAATACAGAAAAGAATATGCAGGAACAACAGCATTGGAAAGGATGGAAGAAGAGCTGATAATGCAATTTTCTCCAACAGACACACCTGGCCCTAGTCTGGAATACTCCACAACTGAGCCAGGGGCCACAGAACACCCTGAATCCAGTATGCTGTGAATGATACAGGCTGTCTTGCCAGAACGTTCTGGAATACATGAAAGAGTACTACTACAAGCTACTGACTGCAAACCAAGCTCTAACTTCAAACTGCTCTCAGAAGTAAAATGGAACAAATACTCTTCAGTTGTTCCAATATGATAAAACTTGGAGTTGTTCAAAACAACAACATTTAGTGATGTTCCTTTAAGAAGATGAAATATTCTCTGCCTCATATCTACCAAGTTGGATTCTTTAGTGACATTGGACGTATTTCTGGTGTACTCCACAGTTGCTCCAGGTCCCAGTGCCTGAAGAAAGTCACCGTAGGCATCTATTTCACAGGTCAGTGTGCCTATTTCCTCACAAAAAGTCAGTAACTTTTTTGCAGAGTTATGATCCATGTAAAATAGGCTATCGGTGTAGACATACTCAGAGTCTAATTCAAGACACACAGCATCTCCCCTGGCAAAGTCCTGTGGACAGAAGTTTCCAGGTCTACACACAGCATTAAGTTGATGCATCTTTTCTATGCTGGGTTTATGAAGGAAACAGTGGCAAAACCTATATTCAAGATCTCTCTGTTTTTCATCATTAGACGGACCTAAGACGAACACACCATGTGTGGTGCCTACAGTCAAGCTAGAAGGATGAGCTAATGCCGTGAAGCCGGGTTTGTCGAATCTAATGTACTTTAACTCTCCAATACTGTACAGCTCAATGTCATCTGCACAGGTAACCACAATTCCAGGATTCATATGTGAGGGAAAATCAATGTACATGGCTAGCTTTAATTCCAACATCTGATAAATGGGGTTACCAAATGGTAAAGCAGTAAAAATTTTCCCTAGAGCACTTGCTGTTGGAAGGCGCTGACTGTAGCCACCTACAAAAGTATAAAAGAAACAACACACAATTTAAACGTTACCATTTACCAGATTTTCAAAATCTAGAGCTGTCTGTTACAATTTCAAACCATCTCCCCACGTATTGATACATACTATAACTCAGGAAAAAACAATGTAATCAAGATTAAAAATGCAAGGAGCAATTCTGTAGCCATTTGATATAACACTGGTTTTGTTTTCCAGTGTGGAGTCTTTATTGTAAGAAATTGGTGTCAATCTCTTTTTATTTTTGCTTCGTCTTTTTAGCATATATTTGTAGTACACGTTTGCGCTCTTTACATGGCGTTGGTACGCTAACACATCTTCATTCCCTTTTATATCCCTTCCCCCCTTCCTCTTCTGCCCACGCCATCACCTGCTGCCCTTTCCCAAAGGTCTCGCTACCTCTCATAATCTTTTAGTTTGCTCTTTATTTATAATTTGGGTTTCTCACATAAGAGAACTATTTGCAATATTGAAGTTGGTGTGGCAGATTTGTTCTGCTTAGCCTGTCAGCCTCAAAGTAAGTTAAAAGATTCTGAACAAAGAAAAAGATAATTGCATATACAATAGAGCCTGTGAATTCTTCTGAAGTCAGAAACAAGTAAAGACCATGTATTTACATTCTAAAATTTAAATTTTAAGAATGTTTAAACTCATACATAAAGAATCTACAGGAGTTACAAAACTAGGGTATAATAATTTTAAATTATAACTCCAAAATATAAATAACATAAGTCATTTTTTGATACCTATTTCGAGATTTAAATTTTTCTTTGTAAAAATAAAAGTAACTGATTCAATAACATTTAAACAATATTTACTTGTTTTTTATTTAGACAGGTTTTTCCTCTAAGATGAGCATGAATTAACTCCTTGAAAAGTGTTCTCTGAAGTTCACCAAGTACTCTGAATCATTTCTATGTAAATATCATGAGATGCAGTCTACAAGAATAAAAAGTCCGCACTTCTTGGCCATTCACTTTTACAGTGACACCAGGTCAGTCAAGGAAGAACAACACTGGCCCTACCACACTTTCTGGAATCAGTAATACATGGAAAGCACTTGGCACACAGCATATTGATGAACAAGTCAGTTAATAGGCACTTCCTATTTTTTCCTTTTCCAAAGACTAACCACTAGTAAATCTGAAAACTAAAAGAAACTTCCACTATCCACAATGATACAAGACACTCGGTGGAAACCAAAACATGTGGACACTCAAGTCCCGGATATAAAGTGACAGTGTATATGCATATGACCTATACCTGTCCTCTCTGATATCTTAAATCACCTCTAGATTACCAATGATTCTAAGTGATACTAGGTATATACTTAATAAATTGTTAAATAGTGCTTAGGGAACAATGGCATGTTTAGTACAGAGCCATTAATTTGCTTCTCCTTAACTATCTGCCATCTGTGTTTCGTCTGCAAATGTGAAGTCAACAGATAAAAGGGCCCACTATATATTTAACAATGTATGTCTGGTGTCTAATTAAATTAATAGTGTTTCTTAGAAACAAAATTATAAACTCAACTGAATTATAATATTAGTCTTGAAACCACATTGCATTCACATCATTTTCATAAAGAAGCATGATTATAAATATATATATATATAATTAAAAGAATTAAAATTATATATATTAAAATTATATATATAATTTCAAGAATTAAAAAGGATTCCTAAAACATGGAAAATACATATTCATATATGTGTGAAAAATATGTGCTGTCAGACAGTTCACAGTCCATGACAAATCTTTTTCTGTGCTGTAGCATACATAGAAATAATACAGGTTTCACGCAACCAAAATTTTCATAAACCTAAAAATTAGAGGATGGAGAAGAAATAAAAAAGAATAGAAAAAGAACAACAGAAACCAAGTCCTATAAAGGGAGAAGGATTAAAGGGAAGGGAGGATAATGTCAAAAACAAAAAGAATTAATATATAGTAAGTAAAAGTACAAATTCCCTATTGAAAATGTGATCATTACACATGTAAAAATGTACAAATAAAATGAATTGCGAAGAGAAGTATTTTTGATTAGATATAATTCTGTAGGCTATTCAAGTAACACCAACAATGTCTTTTATTCTAAGATTATTTCTTTCTATATCTTCTGCATTAAAATATCCTTCTTTATATGTTTTCGTTTCTTCTTTACATACTCTTTACAAATGAGTTAAGGACTATAATATTCGGAAATCAAAAATTAAGCAAAAATGCAAGGCAGAAGATATTAGCAAAAGTCTAGTAGCAAGTGTGTTAAGTCACTCTCTACTCCTAGCAAAATCCCCTCTAAAGCAATTCCAAAAAGTTATCGTACTTTGATGAGTTTTGTCTTAGGAATAAAGAGTTTTTTACATATATAACAAAGATAAAAGAGTACCTCCAAAAAAAAATTGATGACGTCTGAGATAGATCTATAATTATAAGAATAATGGTTTTAGAGAAGCATTGCACTACATGGATCCTACAAAAATCAAGGAAAGCATGACACTTTTTAAAAGAGAAAGGAACTTCTTAATACAGATAATTAAAATTACCAAAGTTATTGGCATGACAGCAAGAAGTCCCTGAAGTATCAAAGTGCACTATTCACAAGAAAACATCAAGTAATAAAGTATAATTTTACCAGAGTGAATTAAAAGTATGGTAAAGGAATTCCATTTATCTTCATACAGTTTATCCAAACATCGAAGAGCACAAAGTGTTGATCCTCCATTTCCTTAAAAATAATTTAAAAAGCACAATTTATTTCATAGATAACTACTGACTTTAAAATGTTGGTAAACTTATGACTTTAAAGGTATGATATTAGCTATAATGAATTAGGTAAATAGCAGTAATGTTGCCAAAGAATAAAATTCATGCACCAATTAAAAATACTAGTAATTATTATAAAAAAATCAGAGAACAGACTTTGGTAATAAATGACTGGTTGAAATTCTTCCCAAAATTTTAATACACAAAGAAAGATAAATTATATGATCCATAACACAGTAAGACTGTTAAATAAAATATTCATAAAATCAATTTAAAAAATTTTCCATAAGACATAATCAAATACATAAATTAGCTTTTCTTTTTGAGATAAATTTTAGAGCTTGGCTTATAAAACAATGTATCTTATATACAACTAACTCACTACTTAGTACTACCACCATAGACAAGATATTTAACTTTTTGTAATTCAGGTTTTCACTTATAGAACAGGAATAATACAGGTACACATCCCAATACTCTAAGGATATCAACAACACCGTACAAGGTAAAATAATGCTAATGAAATAGACAAAAATGCTATCCAAGGTATCAAGGGACTTCAAGTACCACATGGAAAACACCTTTCAGGAAATAGGATTTAAAATTTTTTAAATGACAAATGACAAAGTTGATTTCAAGTAGGGTTTTCAAATAAATATCCTGCCCTACTTTCACCATTAGACTCTGTTCAGTTCACTGCATATTGTGCTGGTCCAAAAGAAACCATGCATATACATAAAGCAAATATGTTTATGTGTGTATATGCATATATACAGACATACACATATACTGACTTTTTCATGTAAATTTCTGAAGAAGCTATATATACATAAGTTTTTTCTCATTTGTGTTTGTTACGTAAATTTCTAAATAAACTATGAGGTTAGATTTAGGAGGGATTTCAAGTGTTCAACTAATAAGATCCAAAAGAATAGTCAACATCTGAACATACTTTACTAAAAGTAATAAAATTCTCCTTTAAAAACCATTGTGCAAGTTTTCTCTATTTAGTCACAATTAGTAAGAGAGGCTACTCTACTCTTCATCTTTCTGAGAATCTATTTTCATCTATATTTTAATGATTGTAAAGACCATGGTGAAGGAGTGCAGTTTATAAGCTGTAAGCTACACAAAAGCTTTTTTTCCATGATCATTCTGACTATAATGTATGTATAGACATGACCATAAAATGCATACCAATTTTGGGTCCAGCAGGATCAACGAAAACATGATACTGAACTCCAAGGGGTAATTCCTTTCTCTTCAGCTTTTCTGACAGCTGCTGCCTATAAGCAAGTGCCTGCTTTTCATCAGCAGCTGTTAGTACAACTATGTCCCAGAATTCTCCAGCTCCTACAGGTTTGCCTGTTATGAAAAAGCAAGAAAATAATAACATATGAAATCATTTTTATCAACCTATCAAAGGCTTGCTTATTTGATTTAAAGAGTAAAAACAGCATCTAAGTATATCTTCTACGTTTGAAAACTATAGTATGGTAGACCTGTCAGTATTATTCAAAGTAGTTCTAATGAGGCTTATTTACAAATAATTTTTTTCTTCTTTCAGATTATTCCCTTGTTTAGTAGCCCACAATCTCATTTATTTAAAAATTTTGAAAATTCAATGTAATGTTTCTTAAGTCAGGTTCTCTTAAATTTCCAGACTATCAATTCAACTCTTAAATGAAAAAAGGATACAAAGAAACATGTATCTCCAGCTTTAAAAATAAGTTTCCATGCATCTACTCAAGGTAATGTACCTTGGCTAAGAAAGATTCAATGTAAGGACTCATCCACTTAGTGCCACTTGATTGTGAGTACTTCATGTTTTATTACCTTCGCATGAGCTATGTAAGCTTATCTAGGCCACTAGAGTATGACACAAAATTGTGGACATCAAAAAAAGTGAACAACAACAACAAAAATTATCCGGGAGGAACTCATTAAGAGACGGAGTATTTGGATTTCTTCTTTATGATTAAACAAGTTGAAAAAGGAGTTTTTAATGAAATGACAAATGAGGCCTGTGAGCTAGAATCCAACAGTTCTGAACATGGCACTGTTATCCAAATGTTAGTCCCTGTGTTTTTAAAGCAGCCACTAACATAAGAAAGGAACACGTTTTTTTATGAGGCAACTGCACAAGGAAATGCCAAGTGGCGCAGTGGCTTTGTAAACACTGAGAAGATTCTTAAGCCATGTACTCCGTCTTGTTCCCTGGACCCCTGGAGTTTACATTATTATAGAACAAACTGGTGAGGTACGGAGAACAGAGGGAAAAACAGATCTACTGGTAAGGATCTAAATACTGTGTTTCAGACTTTTTAGATTTTTCTAAAACAACTTCTGTGAGCCAACCAATGTGTTCTTACAGCTTCATAGGTGATACCAACAATTTTCTCACCCTTCTCTCTTTTTTATTTTAATATCTATTCATCACAAAATTAAAGCAAGAAGCGAACATGAATGGGGCAACGATAGAATAAAAAATACAAAACGGAAATAATAGCTATTTTTGAGTCAGTGTCTCAGTACTGCAGGAGACAGGTGATAGTCGGGCAAATCTCCGGGCGGGGCACCCTCCCTCCACGCCGCCTAGGAGAGATGAGTTTCTTTTCTGGTACCTCTCAGTTCTGAAAACTTCTGCAGTTTTCTTTGGGTGGCTTCACGCAGAGACACACTGAACGGGACCCTACCGGCCGCCATAGTCTCCGCTTCTGGGTCTGAGCTCGCAGAGCACGCAGGCGCACAAGCGAACCTGCCCAGGAGCACGCTGCCCGCCCCCTTTTGCGTCCCACACGTAACCACGCCCCCGAGCGCCTCGGCCCTGTCGCGGAAAACTCTGACGTATTGGGTCTGGTCCTGGCTACGTTTCCGTGACAACGGTCTCGGGAGCTGATGATTACAGGCGATTTGTGGGACGGCGCCGGGCCTGGGCCGCCCTTTCTCGGCTCTTAAGACCTTGTAGCCCGTTTGACCCGGTGAGTGGTTCGAGTTAGCAGAGGCTGCTGTTGAGAGCCAAAGAAGATGGAACCGTCGCCCAGACTCCTCTTTTCTCTCCCCAGACGACTCCTCCCGAGTTGCCTGTGAGCGGGACGTCTGGTCAGCTGATTTCTAACCCTGAATCATCCGAGAGATCTGTACCTCACCCAAAATCCAGATGCCCTGTCTGAATAGTTTTGCTTTCTGGTTTCTGCAGGGAGTTTAGCTTTGCGGCATCATTGTACCTGCACCTCAGCAGAGCCTCACCACCCCTCGGAGTTGGGGTCACCCCACGGGTGCACATGCCATCCTCTCAAAGAGTGTCATCAGTTGTGCAAAATTCAGTCACTAATCCTGTCTCTATTTTATTTTTTTTTTTTGAGAAAGGGTCTCACTGCAGTTCAGACTGGCTTTGTGCTCACTTTTGTAGCCCAGGCTGGTCTCGAACTCACAACGATCCTCCTGTCTCAGCCTCCCAAGTGCTGGGATTACAGGCGTGAGCCACCACGCCCGGCTACCTGTCTCTATTTTTGAAGTTCCTTTGGGAGCTGCTCTGGCTTGTTTGATTTGTGCAGATTCATCTAGAACACTCCATAAACAACTTTAGTTCAAAGCATTCTTACATGCATTTTTGTTAGCTATTTATAGACCTTTCTTTTGTAGAACAAAATGTAGATAATGAGTTGCACCGGTTAATCTCCAATTTTACACATCACAAAACTGAACCTATTTTGTCGAGTTATCACATTTAGTAACTGATTTAAAGAAAGTACAGCATTCAATTCCAACCTCAGAACTCATTCTACTATGCCGTACAGTTTGATTTATTTGAGAAACCGCCTCTTCGTTAAAGTTTTTATCAAGAATCTAGTCAAAAGCACCATAGGCTTGTTTTTGTTTTTCTTATACAGTAAAAGCTTGACTTTGGTTATTTAATTATCTTACAGTGAAAACATTGGGTAAAAAGACAAAATTAGTCTTTCATGGTTTTGTCCTTTACTCTTGTGTTAATAAAACCAAGTCATTGAAGAACATTTAGAAAATTTGAGTGAGGTAAGATTGTGCAGAAAAGAAGGTTACAAGGTAGAAGTCCAGAAAGGTAAGAGGGACAGAGAAAGGATTTGCATAAAACAGAGCCATTCTAGGGATTTGTCTGACTTGTTTTATTTTTAAAAGAAACACGGAGAAAAGTTGTGGTGGGTTGGGCTAAGGAGAGAAGCAGAGTCTTGTTGGAGGCTGTGGCTGTAGTGCGTGGCATCAGAGCTGGTGAGGGCTTGGTCCAGATGCTAACAGTGTGTTTAGTGGCTAATTGGTCAGACTCTGGGTAACTTAAAGGGCAAAAGTACAGGTTCACAGAGTGTGTGTGGAGTCCAAGTTGTCTTCCTGAGGGTAGAGCAGCCATCAACTAACGTGTGCAAGCTAAAGATGGGAAGGGTTGTTGGGGTCCTAAGGACAGGCTTTGATTTGGTTTCAGACAGTAAAACATGTATTATTTACTGGAAACGTGTGTGTGTGTGTGTGTGTGTGTGTGTGACTGTGACTGCATTATACACATGTAGTCCAGCAAAGGGGTCTGGCCTAAGGACAACACTGTTGTAAGTTATCAGCAGGCAGGTGGAATTAATCTTCAACTATGGAATTAGGTTGAGGTTTAGGTGAACTACAGATCAACAGAATATGTTTTGAAACTCTATATTCTAAGGTGCAGTGAACAATGAAAAAACAGTGAAACAACAATATGGATGAAATGTTAGACTCTATTATGTGGACGATTTAATAGAGCATTTATTATGCCCAGGATGGATAGTTATAGAAGTGGCTATTATTTTATGCCAATACGACTGCATTGCTCATTATAAAAGTAAATAGTTCTACCCCATCATCAGGTATGACTTTTATTTTACTTTCCTTCCCCCCCTTACATTTTTATTAACTTTTATCTTGGAGAATGAATTTTCTGTGTAAACTTGAGCTGAATGAATTTTCTGCTATCAAATTAAGTATTTTATGTCAATTAAGTCTAGTTGCTATGAGAAATATTGATAAGAACCATAAGAGATTTTAATTTTAGCTTCATTATTTATTCTCTCTTGGTTGGTTCATTATGTAAATATGACTTTTGGACCTTGAAAATATCCTTCTTAAAAGATCTTCAAAAATTTGGAAACTTCAAGTTTTTCATTGTTTTTAAAAGAATTTCTTGAGTCCCAAAACCCGTATCTCTTTAATCACCAGGGCAATTAATTCTCACACTTTCTTTTTGCTGAGTTTTTTAAAGCTAAAAGGTAGATTGCTCAAAACGGATAAAAAAGGCATTGAATTAGGTAATATTATGATTATCTCACATTTAGTTTCAATATATCCTTCACACTGTTTTTAAATTAAATATCGCTTTTCTTTTTTTTTTTTACACATATCTTTTTGACTATGATACATTCATAATATATGCATGTCATTATAAATTAGTAGAAACCTCGAAAAGATAGAACAGTGAATTACATGTAAAATGCAAACTATTTCAGTTAATATTATAATATTGATTCATCAGCTTTTTTGATATAGTGTGAGTTTATCTAGGCATTCTTATTTATTTTCAATTGAATTGTGCTAATTTAGTTTACCTACACATGACAGAAATTTATTTTTGATAATTCAATGAAGCCCTCAGCAAAACACTTGAGGTTCTCTTTTAAAACGTTGCTGACTTTTTGTCATGAAAGCTGAAATTATCAAGTAATAAGTAGCTTAAAATCATATACATGAGTGACATCATATAAGCTTATATAATAAAACACTGAGCTAAAGGTTTTAGATAAATTAAAGACTTCTGAATTCTAGATGCCTACTAGATTGATTATAAAAATAATGTGTCCCCTTAAGAAATAAGTGTTATTGATAACTTATGAAATTCTATATTCTAATTTAGTTCTATGTTGCTGCATTTTTTACCCTTCCCCCCAACATTATTATTCTCTTGACTTTGGTCAGTGTAGAGTTTTTCATTTAGTAGTACCTAGAGCAGAATGATTTTACTAGCTACGTTAAAGTATGGCTATATATGTCCCTTCATCTTCTTCAATGGAAGAGATGTGGATTGCAAGTACAATTTTAAAGGCTGAAATATTTTAAGCAGCTATCCATTTTTCCTAGATGTTTCATGGAACAATTGTAGAAGAACTAATCAATCATGAAGAGTGGAGTCACTATAATGAAAATATAATAGAAGATCAAAAAGATTTTGTTTTCATAAAGTTCAATGGCCTTCATTTAAAATCTATGGAAAATTTGCAGTCTTGCATCTCTCTTAGAGTATGCATTTTCTCAAACAATTTCATTACAGATATACATCCACTTCAGTGTTGCATAAAATTAATCAAACTTGATCTTCATGGGAATCAGGTAAGCCATAAACTTTGAAGGTATTTGTATCTAAGTAAAGTTTTATATGATAAACATGTATAGTATCTATCGACAACATTTGCCAGGTAGCCTTTTAGTTACATTATAAACAGATATTTTAAAATGAATTTAAAAACACCATGAAATTAAAAATGTAAGCAAACCTTTTTTATTTTGTTTATTTATTTTTTCTTGTTTCAGAACTTTTGTTTGTTTATTTTTTATTTTATTTATTTATTTATTTATTTTGTCTTTTTGAGACAGGGTCTCAGTATGCAGTTCTGGCTGGCCTTGAACTCACTTTTGTAGCCCAGGCTGGTCTCGAACTCGCACCGATCCTCCTGCCTCAGCCTCCCAAGTGCTGGGATTACAGGCGTGCACCACCACGCCCGGCTGTTTATTCATTTTTATGGCCGGCTCAGCCTGCCCCGAGGGCAGGGCTGGCGCAGCATGTGATGCCGGGGATTGAACCATGCGTGGTCCCTGAAGCCGCCCAAGCTTTCCCAGGCAGGCACTTTAGACCACTGAGCCATCCCGCCAGGCCCAACAAACCTTTTAAAATAAGAAATAATACATGAACAGTGTATGATTTGCATATTTTAATTCTTATAACTACAGGCTGTATAAAAAATACTTCTTGACTTTATAAATTCTTCATTTCAGGAGTATATTAGGAAGGTTTGAAGAGAACCTTCCTGTTTTCAAGGAAATTGAAATGGAATACACACAGACACACACACAAAATAGCTCAATGCTCAATATATGGATCATGGGAAACAAAGAAGAGTATTGCCACATTTGGAAGAAATTGAATTTTAGATGTTTAGTGTTTTATATTTTATATGTAATTTGTAGATAGTAATACTTAAACTTAAAGACTTCTAATAATATTTCAGATAAAGAATCTACCAGATACTGATTTTTGGAGTGGCTTAAAAAATCTGAAACTGCTCTATCTTCATGACAATGCACTTTCAAAGCTGAAGAATTTATGTGCACTATCGGCCTGTCCGACCCTCATTGCTCTCACTATGTTTGACTGTCCAGTAAGCCTTAAAAAAGGATACAGACATGTTCTTGTTAACTGTATATGGACACTGAAAGCCTTGGACCATCATGTGATTTCCGATGAGGAAATAATCCAGAACTGGCATCTTCCTGAAAGGTTCAAAACATGTAATGGCCGACTTTTCTTTAACTTCTGCCCTGCTTTAATAAAGGTAATTGGGGTTATTGATCTCATTTTAAATAAGTTTTAAAAAGCAACATTTTATTTTTTATTGTATTTTAGGGAAGGGTCTACAGGGTGTCCCGGGTCTCACTACTAGGTCAAACTCATAGTGATCCCCCTGTTTACAGCTTCCCAAGAGCTGGGATCACAGGTGCGAGTCACCATGCCCAGTCTCAGTTGCCCATCTCAGAACATCCCAGGGGTGGGGCTGGCATGGCAGGCTTGGGGATCGACCCCCAAACCCTCATCTGCTTGTAGGTGCTTTAATTCGCTGAGCTATTTGCCCTAGGAAGTTAAATTTTAGCTTCTAAATGCTAAAGTTAAATTCATTAATTTTTTTCATAGTTCGCAATCAAGTCTATAGAATAGAAGTGAATATGTTAATAATGGTTTATAGCTAACCATTTTTAAAGGATTCTATATCTGTGGGTAGAAATATGAAGCTTAAAATCGTGAAGCTTTTAAAAATACTTAAAAAAATTTAAAATAGATCTCTAATGCATTTGATTTTTGCATGCATAATTCAATTATAAAATGTAGGATATTTTT
The DNA here is from genome assembly GCA_004027025.1 of Myocastor coypus. Taxonomy (NCBI): domain Eukaryota; kingdom Metazoa; phylum Chordata; class Mammalia; order Rodentia; family Myocastoridae; genus Myocastor; species Myocastor coypus. The sequence continues at coordinate 41,574 of PVJA010010856.1, forward strand.
TTAAATACTATGGGAATAATTTATGCCATTGGAAAAGATTGACCTATTACTTTTTATGCACTTTGGTGATGTTGTGATCATTTGATCATATTTTGATTTTGCAAATATTGGGATAAGTACAAGAGTCCCTCACTATTTTGCTCAATATTCAACCTTTGTGGACTCACTGTTTCAAAGGCTTTCAAAATATAGTAATCTAAATTGTTTACTGTAAATTTTTCACTATATCATGGGGTTTTTCAGTTCCAGTACAGCATACATGTGTTGTTAAAATTACATTTAGAAATTAATGAGTTTAGAAAATCGTTAGGAACATTAGAAATGGTTTTTTTTTTTTAAGTTTGGAAAAAGTGTATAAGACAGTGGAAAGGGTTTACAAATGTCGGGTGTAAGGTATATATATCCCAGTATATATATCTCACTACTTTGCTGATTTTCACTTATCGTGGGGGTATCATAGCCTCCATGGTAGCTGAGGGACTACTATACTTGAGAAACCATAGAATACTCTTTTGTAATAGTATAGAGAATACTGGATTGTTAAAAATAAGACAAGCATTATTACATATGAATATTAGGACAAATAAATGTTGAGAAGAGGATTAACTACAACTATTAGAATGCTGGGTGTAGGTTACAGTAAATATATAGCATGTGACTCGATAGTGTTTTTGATGTGTTATAACTGTCCATCTTTTAATATGTTTTCAGAAATGTACTATTTGATGTATCTATTCTTCTCAGAACATCATACAGTGTACTTATCCCCAAATGGAAGCCATCACTGGGTTATAAAATCTAATATTGTTTTTTTACCATGTATATGGTGGTACAATCAATGAAAATCTCATTATTTGGAATAAGACTGTATGTGTCTCAAATCTTGAACTGTTATTTTTAACAGTGATACAGCTGAAAAGATATAAGAATCCTGAGGAATAATTGTACATAAGGTAGCTTAGTTGTAAGCTTTTATTATAAATGTTAAATGTTCTTTAAAATTATGAGTATTTGAAAACCTTTTTGTTTTTGCAATAGTCTTTAATAGTTAAAAATTAACAGTAAGACAGTATTTAATGTCTTAAATCTAGGCATCAAATAAGAATTTCATTTAAGTATTCTAGTTGTATACTGTGGTATAATCAGAGGGTGACCACCACTGATATTCTTAAGGAAAATCAAGTAGATTGATGGACTGAAGCTTATTTAGCAAAATTAATAAAAAAAACATATGAGGAGAACAAGTCATTAGGGGATAACTTGAATGACACACTGAAGAATTCAGACTTCTTGATGGAGATGATGAATGCCAATTATGTTATATAAGTCAGAAAATAGAGTGGTTCTCTCATAGTATGTCCTCATAAATAACTATTGAACAATGTGATATTTTGCTGGCTGCTCATCATGAGGGAGGGATAAAGGTAGGGTGATGAATTACTCTAAATGAGAAATGATGTGACTTGGTTGTCAAAAGGCAGGTAGCATTGCCAAACTAGTGGTATAGAAAGTGGGAGACAAATACCTATTGAAAGTCATTGCTGGGGACTTGCGGGTTAGCTCAGTTGTTTAAGTGCCTATGTGGGCAATGCTTGTCAGGCACAGAAGACCGCAGTCCCATCCCCTGCTCCAAGGGCCTTACAAGACCAGCCCTTACGGCAGCCTGCCCTGCCTACCCTGTCCCCTCCCCTGCCTCCTGGAGCTAAAATGGCAATTGAGACTGGGTGTGGGCTGTGGTAGCTCTGTGCACAGCTCTTGGGAAGCTGTAAATAGGCAGATCACTAAGAGTCTGATCTAATAGTGAGACTGTGAACACCCTGCAGACCCTTCCCTAAAATGCAAAACAAAACAAAACAAAACAAAAAAAAAAAGAAAGAAAAGAAAAAATTACTATAGGTACTTTCTAAATTTTAGTTTTTCACTAGTACTAAGTACAAAATCTGTTACACGGTAGATGTGGTGGATTCTTCTAAGTCTTGAAGGTTCCTTGGTAGTTAAGACTTAACAGGCCCATGCTGACAGCAAATTGGTCAAGCAATGGCTGTGATTTATCTAGATAGCTGACACTGACAGCAGTTCTACAAAACACTGTACACGGTTTCCAGGTAAATCCTGAGGGGGTTTGACTGGCGTTGGGAGATACAAAAGTTCCATGTTTTGTTATACAGGTCTTGCTTTAACTTTCCCTTAACCACCCAGCAGAAAACTTTAACCACGAGGCATAAAATATAAAGCTAGATTAGTATGCTGAGCTGTAAAAGGCTTAAATCAACAGCTTCCATCATTGCCAGTTTTGCCAGTAACCCACTGTGATTATTGAACATTGGATTATGTATACAACTAGTTTCTCTTAGTTTAGTGAGGACAAATTTTTTGTACCAATAATGATTAGAAAAATTATCACATCTACACCTTGTGCTCTGTATAACTACTACGAGAACAACAATATGCATTGTATCAAATACTAGAAATGTACGGCTAACATGTTTTGAAACTGTCACATTGTTATTATTAAATGCAATAAAAAATAAAAGACATAAAAAATTTCCTAACTTCACTAATATCCTGTGGAAAATAGTAGGAAATTATCATATAAGCTGTAATAAAACAAAAGGCAAACATCTATGGAGAGTGATGGACAATGTTGTTTAGAAACAGAAGAATCAACACAGGATGAAAAGGGTAGATTGTGAACTGTTTTAGCTTAGGTAAATAGCAAAGGGTTTTCTGACAAATATCTTCCTTATTGTTCATCACTTCCTTTGCTGTGGAAGGATTACTCTGTTTTTCACAAAAGACAATGGGACATCTCACTTCATGAATATTGGTTTTCCATAAATCCTGAAATCTACATTTTGTCGCAAATCACAGTGTAGATATCTGATGAGATTTTTATGCTGTTTGATTTTTGCTCATGCATGTTTGCAGTACAGAAAGATCACATTCTTTGTGAAAAGTTGTTGTAGGTGCACAGAATATCTCACTTCTTTTCTCTTTCCCCTTCTCCCAGCTCATGATCTCTTTCCCATTCAAAATTAATAGTATATGCAAAAGAAAAAGAGTAAATAAAGAAATAAAACTTTAATGTTGTGGGTCTGGACAATATTGATTGAGTAAAAAAAATAAAAAGACATTGATGAGATAGCAGAGTACAGGTGAGGTAAGCCTGATAATTTTGTATTAGGAAAATAATAGTCATAAAAAGTCTTACATAATATTCTTCCATTATGGTAACTGGCTCATGTAGCTACCATACATACAACATAATCCATTATGATGAGCATTTTTGAGTGGACACAGTTACTTCTTCAAAAAACTATATTCTATTAACAAGGAAGGAAGAATAAGATGGGGTATGGATCACAAGTTTGAGGTCAGCATGGACAAGTTTGCAAGACCCTAAAATAAATAAATAGGGCTGAGAATGTTCTGTCAGTGGCAGAACCTCCCTGAGTTTAATTTCAAGACTTGTAAATGCTTCTTCAAAAGTAAATACATAGATTCTTTGATGACAGATAACACTTTTTGTTATAGAATGAAAAATGGAATTGATAATGTAATAAGGTAGAGATTTCTGGTTCAAGCATTTGACATTCCTTTATTTTTACTTTTCATACACGTATCAAAAAATGCAATATCATACCCCAAAATCTTTATTGTGAAATCCTAGTTGACTTAATAGAGTAATATACTCTGCCAGCTAATCTTAATTTTAACTTGATCGTATTAGGAGACTCTGGGTTGGTGACTGGCTCATGGCTGTGTTATACCATTCAGTGATAATCTACTGCTACCCATGGGTGAATGTGCAGCTAGGAGGTGGGGCGCAGTTGGAGGAGGGGGGCTTAGGGTCTACCTTTGGAAAGTCCAGTTGTCACTGGAATTCTTTCTCTCTACCTGCCTTTGAAGCCTCTGTGAAGTGGGTATTTTTATTCCATATGACACTATGATGTGATGTTTCTTCTGTCCAAAACTAAGGAAGTTAAAAAATTGAATGTAGTCTGTATGAGAAACAAATTATAAAATAAGAAAACATCTAAAGACATTGTTACATTTACATAAACTACATTTTGAATTTATTGGTAAACTTGAAGTACCTTCCCGCCAGGGCATGCTGAGAAGGCAGTTGAGGCTGGACTTGGTGGAGCACGCCTATAATCCCAGCACTTGGGTGGCTGGAAACAGGGGGATCACTATGAGTCTGATCTGTGTAGTGAGACCCTGAATACCCTGTAGATTCTGTACCAAATACATAAAAGCTTTAAATAAACTATAAGCTCATTATAAAAATTTAGAACCTGAAATCAGCATAATTATCAACAAGATGCTTCCAATAAGAAAATTAATGCATAAAAGCAAGTGCAAAATACTAAAACTTATATTAGAAGGACATGGCAGTAGTCACAAATAATGCACAATGAAGAATGCAAATTCTTCATTATAGGGATTACTATAGTTGTTGTTTGTTTGTTTGTTTGTTTGAGGCAGGGTTCCACCATGTAATTCAGGCTGTCCTTGAACTGGCTTTGATCCTCCTTCCTCACCCTCCCGAGTACTGGCATTAGAGATGTGTACTACCATGCCTGGCTTATAGGTTGTATTTGAAATCCTGTCACAAATCTCATGTATTAAGGCTTGGTTACCAGGTGCTGGTAATGTTTGCACTGATTTCATTAAACTTATCAACTCACTGTAGGCATCACAATTTGATGACATCATTAGGAAATATCAGAAATAGAAAACATGATCTAGTTCAAAGGAGAAGATTACAGGGCATGATTTGGGAGATTATAACTGATCACTGCTATTTTTTTTTATGAATAACAGTTTATTTACCTTTAAGTGGATTTCTCATCAGAAACTACAAAAGATAGAATCAAGTAGCAAAGTATTTGTGAGGTTCTGAAAAAAAAACAAAAAAACAAAAACATTAATCCAGAAGCACACAGGCTAGTGATGGTGAACCTTTTATACAACAGAGCTGAAACTGCAGTCTAAACCCATTTATTTATCACACAGTGCCACTACTGCAGCATACTGAGATTTTAATTTAGAAGAAAAAATGACTCAGGCATCAACGTCTTTTGTCTTAATTAAATAGTACACATGCTGTAGGTTTGCTAACACAGCTGATATATTCATTTACTTGCGTAAAGTATTTCAATGTTCAAAGAAATCTGTAAAGCCTAGCAGACATGGTGCATCTTCGAATGTGCAGCTACTCGCACAATCATATAAATGTCCAGAATCAGATACTAAAGGATACAGCTTCAGCAACCAAATCCAAAGCGAGAAGAGTTATCAGTTTCCTGGCAGAAATTCCACACCAATCGTACGGAAGATCAGTGAATTACAAAAATCATAGGAATATACATATATCAGAATAACAGTACAGGAGAAAAGCAAGGCTAGATGAATAATGACCATTAAGTCAGGGGTCAGCCAAATACTTCAGTGGATTAAAGTGCTTGCAAGCAGCAGAGTTGTGGGATTCAATCTCCAGGCCTGCTGTGCTGGCCACACCTGTGGGGCATGCTGAGAAGGGCAGCTGAGGCTGGGCGTGGTGGCACACCTATAATCCCAGTTAT
>PVJA010010857.1:0-56295 GCA_004027025.1 Myocastor coypus
TCTCGCTATGCAGTTGAGGCTGGCCTTGAGCTCACTTTTGTAGCCCAGGCTGGTCTCGAACTCGCACCGATCCTCCTGCCTCAGCCTCCCGAGTGCTGGAATTACAGGCGTGAGCCACCACGCCCGGCTTCTCTTTGAATTTCTACTTGGAAAAATTTCACTAATTTAATGTCAGTGTGACTGGTGACTTTCATAGATCTATTGTCTATCACATTAAAGTTTTCCATTAGTTTTTCTTTCATTTTAATTTCTAGATTTTCTTTTTAATTCTTCAAAGTTCTATCTACTGTACATTCTTGTATCTTATTGGTATTCCTCACAAATTCTTTTGATGCTCTTTGACTTGTCTGCTTACACTGGATTCTTTTTTCCTCTTAGAATAAACCTTGTAATTTTACACTGAAGTGCAAGCCCTTTTTCACAAATAAAAGTGATTAGGGCAATTAGGTCTTTAGTAGGAAAACTTACGCTGATATGGATAAAAATCTGCCTATTCTGATTGCTCCAGCAATGTCATCAGAGGTGCTGTATTTCTCCAGTGAGAGTTTCATCTTTTATCTAGATTTAGCTTCAATAAGTATTCATCTATCAGGGACAATCTGTGCCCTTGTTCTCTCCAATAATTATATCTTTTTTATTTATTTATTTATTTATTTATTTATTTATTTATTTATTTATTTTTACTGGCCCTTGATACAGCTGTATATTGCAGGTATGGTGAAGCATTTATATTTCCCAAATTAAACATGTGTCTTCTCCTCATCTCCCTCTTTGTTCTCCATCCTTCTTCTCCTTTTTATGATACCAAAGGTTCTGAGCTACAACTCAACCATTTCCCTGTTTGATATTTATTTGGCAGTAATTTCTTATTTTGGTGCAAGTTTTCAGTAGATTGTTGAAGCCAGCCCCAAATTCGTGATCCTTCTTCAGCCTCCCAGTTAGTTTTTTTTTTTTTTTTTTTTTTTCCAATTAGCTTTTTTGCAAGTGAGAGCCACCAGCAACTGAGTATCATTTCCCTAATGGTTCTGCATTCCTGCCCTGTAAACTACATTTCTTCGTGTATAGTTTTCTTTCTTCGTTGAGATAGGAAAGCTAGGGGACATCAGCTTGAGGACAGTCCTCTTTCTTTACAACTCAAATTGATATGATCTGCAAAAACTCTTCCCTTAAAAGGTAATTTTTACTTTCGAGAACAACAGGCATATTTCAGAATGAATACTTTTGTATTTGACTGGGACACTGAAAAGATCTTTCTCAGCATGGCTCGAAGCAATAAGTAGATGAAGCTTTGGGAGATAAATCCCAGGAATGCAAGGTCTCACGTAAAGCTACAATATGTAGAAAAATTGCAAGATTTTCTCACTATTACACTCACCAAATCTCAGCACTTTCTCCGACTACTTTTATATGTTTATTTTATGGATTTTGATTCACTTGCTCCAAGTAACCAGGTCTCACCTGTGAATCTATGTTCACCTTCTCTTCTGATCCAGGGCAGATAATTTGTCCTTGAAGATGAGTTCTCTAAAGAATACAAGAAAAGTAATTGGATTTCAGACTTTATAGCATTTTCTGCTTATAAAGAGGGTTTTAATTTCCAAGTCTTTTATTACACTTTGATGATATTGTATTAAAATTCTATCTAGTTTATTTCTGTTTGTTTTAAGCTGAGCTATTAGGGTCCATTAATTGCTGCTTGATTATTTTTTGTTCGGGAAAATATTATGGAACATAAACTGCTGCATTGCTTGCAAAGGTATATTATTTGGCAAGAGCTAACATTTAGCATGTATTGCAATCCTCCCTGTTTTCTCCATATAATAGAAATTGTGATTTGTGGCAGGAAAGGGAGGAGCTTGATTTACCCTTGGGTTTGCCCTGTTTCTCCTTATGTTAAGAACTGAGTAGGAGAGGGTGAGGACTGGTTTTCACCTTGGGTGGGAATGCCTGGCTGACCTAAGCCAGCTTGGCTCTGGGCATGGAAGACCAACAGGAGGAAGCTTTCCAGAACAGTATAGAAGGAGGACATGATGGAGGGAAGGATTTCGTGTTGATCTTTCTTGGAGGATCTTTCAGCTTTGGAGATGTTTTATTGTTTTATTCTTCTAAAGAGCTTTGGCTTTTTTTTTTTTTTTTTTTCTTCCAGAGAGCTTCTATCCTCATCTTCATTCTGGCTCTCATTTTCTGGCCTCCAGTGCAGACGTTTCACTCTTTGGCACAGATCATTCACCTTGTTGGTGTAGACACTTAAACTTCCCTTGAACCTTTTCACACAGATCCTTTGGTTTCTATTGCAGATCCTTCATCTTTCTATATGGATTTACAAGGGACACAGCCCTGGGCTCCAGCCCCTCAGCTGGATCTGTTGCTTCCAGCAGTCAGGTGGAGATTTTGCAGTTTGCTACTTTTGACTTTTGTAAGCACTGACTAATACAGAGAGAGTCTGAGAAGTACTCACTCTGACTATTCTACACCATATTCAGGAAAAAGGAATTGCCTTGTGTTCTGGTTTGGGGTTTTTTGCAAGGTGAACAATATTGTACAAGACAAGTTTTATAATAGTATTTTATAAGGAATCAACCAAGAATCAGACACTACAAATGCAGGAAATCTATCCATACACTAAATACTAAAGAGTCTAGCTGAGGGCCTAGCATGCATAACAGTGCCTCCCACCAGTCCAACTGGAGGCCTACTGCTCAGGATAATGTCACATGCAGGCCTGCTTCACAGATATGTGCTGTAAAGGCCCGATGGCCAATGGTGGAAACTAGGAAGTCTATGCCAGTGGGATGAAGGTTCAGTGCTAGCAGGCTGATGGATCTGAACTGGAGTCAGGAAGCAATGGCCAGGGTGAGTACCAGAGTGTCCTCAGAATTACCACAGCCATCATCAGGAACAGCAGTGAGGTCCAGAGCTCCTACAGCGAGAGGAAAGCTGAGTTCCCATCAGAAAGTCAGTACGACAAGCTTCATGAGGCTGAGCAGCGCCCTATCTTCCACTCTGGAGCCAGGAATCGATGCTCAAGATGAGGACTCAAGCCTCTCCAGAGTGCACTGGAAAAGCCAGCATGACAAGGTGCTCTAGGAGAACAGCCCACCCAAGAGAACTGATGGCTTTCCAAAGCTCCAGCAGTTTCTTGGAACAGCATCCCTAATGGTGTTCCAGAAGCTTCTCCTGTTCTGACTTTATGCTGCTAACAACATCCCACAGGTGAGCCTCCCACACTCAGCACCATGCTAGTTTAATTCAGCTGGGTGCAATAAGTTGACCATCTGTTAGGAATCCACTACACCTTGTTTATTAGCTTCTCAGTTTGTAAGAGATAATTAATTTCTCTTCCATACAAAGCCTAGTGCATTAGAGTTGACATTGAATGCATAGTCTACTGAATAGCTTTCCTGCTATAACATCTCACTGAAAAGGATTTCATCTTTATCGGTTGCCCTACCTTTTCCTCAGGAAGTAGTAGAAACTAATATGAAAATAACACCATTTGTCCTGTCACCAATTTTTTACTTCCTAAGGGTCTTTTGCAGAAATGGATTTGGGAGAATAGGATTTTTCCACTACTGTTCAGACACTACTATTTGAAAGTGACATGTCCCCATACAATTGTGGTCTTTTATCTGAAAAATGCTGTTTAATAAACAAATATACATAACATCCTAATTCAAATTGCTATCTTTGAGAGAAACTTTGGTGAATTGCCAGAGCCACATTGTTGGCCCAATATCAGTTACACTGTAAGAAAAAGTCACAAAGTATGAAAACTTTAGTACAGAATATAGCATCATTTTGAGCACAGCAACAGAAAAAAAGGAGAAACAGACTGAACCTTTTGAAATGCAAGATTTTGAGCACATCAAAATTTCCTATGCCTATGGATGCATTTAATTTCCATTGATCAGGATTTGTAAGTGACCTCTAGTCCTTAAGGTTTTAGTACTATATCATGTCTAATATACATAATGAGGCCTGTCAGAATTATTAATAGAAACATATATTTTCCATGAAAGCTCATTTAAGTACAAGAAAATCAAAAATTGCCTTTAAAAATTTAAGGGTGAAGAGACGCTGATAAAAGATACTGAAAAATAGCATGACGCTTGTGGTTACCCTCAGGCAGATGAGTTAATAAAGATAACTATTATATTACTTTTTAAAAATGTGGCAGGCAAACAACCTGCATATTGGCAGTTTTATTTATCACGATAGGAGACCAGTTACTAATATCAGTCTTCATTATAGAAATTAGAATAACTATAAGGAAATATCTATAATAAGAGTTAGTATAAGACTGCCTAGGGGCTGAGGAGATAGTTTTGTGGCCTAAGGGCCTCCCTGGCAAGCCCAAAGACTCTGATTTAATCCCTAGTTCCGCCTGCCAAGCCAGCACCAGAATCCCAGGGGGAACTGTGCTGGTCACCAAGACTGGCCATGGTGGTGCATTCCTATAAACCCAGTGCTGAGGAAGCTGATACAAGATGATTGCTATGAGTCCAAGTTGCATAGCAAGACCATGTACCAAGTAAATAAATAAATAAGAGATATAAAAGGGAAAGAATATGAAACTGTGTAGGAATGTGTGTGACTGTACATCCATATACATGTACAACAACTGTAAAAATACTTTTTTAAAAGTAGAACAATTGGACATGCAGTAAGAATGACATCAAAAGTGTGCCCATCTCTAACTTATGTATGTGGCTGATGGACTGGAGTGACAGATTCAGCCTAACAAAAACCTGAGTTGTATTTCTTAATAGATAAACTTAAAGATTAATGTAGATATTCATGGAGTATGATCAATGTCTTCAATCTGTAATCATCCTTGCTTTTCTGTGGAATATTTGTACCTATTATGATTGATTCATTGAGTCAACTTGAGAAATTTAAAAGTTTAATTCTGTATAACCTTGAGTTCAGAGGCCTTGCCCTAAGGCAGATATTGATACTCTAGCATGTCACAATGTTTAATTCAATGTGTTAGCTTCAGAAGTTTAACTAAGCATCTCTTTAGGGAGCAGAGTCCTCACTTTGTAAACATTCTCATCCTGTGCAAGAGGAAACTCAGAGACAGTGTGAGAGCTCTGCCTTCCATTGGGGGTAGTCTGTATACCATGCAAGGGAAGAAAAGGCTGGCTTGCCCCTATTTTTGCTCTTGTAGTCTGGCTGTTGTCCTCTCCCTTGCACTGTTGCCCCTCAACATGCCAAGCTGTGTTGGAGTTAGGTGATTGTGGATTGAAACCTGTACAAACAGAGCGAATTAAAGCCTTTCTTTCCTTAATTTGGGATAGTGAGTGTTTTATTCATCAGAGAGTAGCAAGTAACCAAGCAGTCTCATAATTTGCTCATGACATCAGATTCTGCTTAAGTTGGGGTAGCCAGAGAGCTCAGTGGATTCAAGTGGCTGCTCAGGCAGATATAGGGACAGAAGTTGGATTCCAGAGTGCAGTGCCAGCCCCACACCCAGGGCCCACTGAGACAACAATTGAGACTGGGCATGGTGGCACGGGCCTGCAGTCCCAGCACTTGGGAGATTGAAAATAGGAGAATCATTACAAGTCCATAGGGAGACTTTGTGGACCCTGTACCAGATACATTAAAAAAACCTTTTGAATGCCATGAATCTGGTGATTATACTTTTTAAAGAGTTCAAATTATAGGAAATAAAATTACTAATAGTACCATATCGTCAAATATTAAATATCATGCTACATCCTATGTTCTAAGACATTAACAAACCATTATGTTACGGTACATGAGTCAATATAGTGGGAGTAGTGTCACAACTTCAGTGGTATCTGATTAGTAAATTATTATGGAAATGATTGCCTATTTTAGAATACATGAACTTTGGGCATAAACTGTGTTCAATTAAAAATCTGATACTTATTTTGGTAATTATTATAAACTATCTGGAGGAGGACAAGACAAATAGACAAACTATTTTTTTTTCAAAATGTACAGTATAATCAACTTTAATTTCAATTTTCTTTTTTATTCCATATTTGTATAAAAGAAGCCTGGCCCTGGAGTTGTGTTGTATGCTGAATTCTGGATGCACAATTAAGAACAACACAATGTTTCTATATTCTTTTTAAAACCAGCTATGTGCAGTGAGGCCTATAGACTCATCTGTCTATTCTGACAAGCATTATCTTATTTTTTACATATGTATTCAATCTGCATCTTAACATTTCTCATTTCTCTTTAAAAAAAATTCCTTGTTCACTTTTAACTGAATTGTTTTTCTATGATTTTTATCCTGTCAATAGGACAAAACACATTGCAGTTCTATTGTGATTTATTTCCAAATCTGATGTCCAGAAGCAGTTCTTTCATCTCCAGCTCTTTAAATTGCTTTCTTGTGCTTTGGGTTTGGAATAGCATTATGGGTATTATCACTAATTTGATTTAAGAAATTATCAAGTTATTTTCATAACAGCTATAATTTATTTTACTTATATTTACATGAAATTTACATTTTCAGGTGCAAATTCACATGTGCATTTCAGCTATAATTCATACCTGGGTTCAACTTGAGATAATACCTCACAATGAATGCTATGTCTAGAAAAAAACAAATGTATCTAAAATGAACATTTCTTATTCCCAACTGTTGTCTAACCCCGAATAACATATGACATAACCTATCTAGTTCTATGTATCTAGGATCATTAACAAGTAAAAGATGGATGCTCAGAAACAATTGTTCCATAGCTACCCTTGCAAAACACCTTTGCACCTAGAGGAAATCTTTATTCAAAAGTGCATAAATTTCTCATTCTGCTTGAGCATGTTCTGCAATGCCAAGTAAATTCGTTTGAGTTCAGTTAAACATCAATATCCTATGAGGGTCCTGTTTCTTAAAGTCAGTATAACAGTTTCCAGGACAATCGCTTATGACTCAATAGCTATACTCTTTAATTAAAGGCTTGTTTTTTTTATGAACCTCTCTGAAAGGAGGCAGAGACTGTCTTTAATGTATATCTAGCCTAGAAGAGGGTGCTTCAGCAAGTGATCTGTCAAATCTGAATCTCAAGAAAGAGAGAGGAAAATAAATCTAATTAATTAAAAGCAATTATTGAGTACAATCATGAAGCCAAGTGAAAATAGATGATTATCTATTTATTTATTTATTCATTCATTTGTTTGTTTGTTTACATTATGGCTGGCTCAGCCTGCCCTGTAGGTGGGGCTAGCGCAGCATGTGATGTTGGAGATCAAACCACAGTCCTTGCAGTTGCCTAAGCTTTCGTAAGCAGGCGATTTAGACTGCTGAACCATCTCGCTGGCCCTGCCAGTGTATTTATAAGAAGCAAAATAAATGGAAAATTATGGAATGTATCTTAAGGATATACCAGGAATAGAGATCAAAAGAATTTGAACAGAAAGCCAGAGTTTTGATAAGATTGATTTCCTGACACAAATAGGCATTTGATAACTTATAGTAGTTTTTAGCATATACCAATGTGGAGATCTACATCATTATCTTCAGTTAAAGATATACAAGTCATTTATTTCTAAGCATTTTATTAATTCTCCTCCATGTTGGGGGACCTCGGAGTTCGGCAAAACACTAACTGACTCATTGGCTTCAAGGTAAATGTGAGAAATGTCTGGAAAAATCATTCAGCAATGTAACAGCCTTATATTACTTCAATTCTTCATTCACAAAACTTTGCTTCAATTCAAGAGTGACGCACCATCCAGATGTGTTTGCTGTTTCTGTCTGACATGATGCTTTTCATGCGTTTTTAATGCCACCTATCAAATAACTCCACCTATCAAAAGGTGTATTTGGAAGGAGCTTGCCAAACCTCAGAAGTAAGACCAGTGATGAAATAATGATTGCAAAGTCTAACTCTGATGTTTCTCGTTTTTTAGACAGTATGTCATGAAATATAGGGGGGATCTAAGCAGCTTCATAAACTAAAACTATTATGTACCCGGAAATATCTTGACCAATCTATAAGAATATATCCCTTGCCTATCACTTCAAAAGGAAAAGAAAATTCTCACATTGATACAAAAAGTAAAATAAATACAGGTTGTGAAAAATATATTGTCCCAACCTTCTAAGAGAAGAGGCAAAGAAATATGGAGCCCACTTCCTTACAAATTGTGAAGAATATGCTTCTGAGGTTTTCCTTTTTCTCCCCAATGTTGATTAACAGAAGCAAAGTGATCCCAGTTAGTGGAACTTAGATATTATCTGAGGAAAACTGAAATTACAGTCTCATGTTTTAGGGAAATACAAATTCCTTCAGAGAGATCATGTTGTATGCGGTTAGGAGGCTTGGCTGCGGACATCCAGTCATAACCTGCATCCTCAGCCTGCCACATTAATATGTGCAATAGAGGGATCACTTCTCTGTGCCCAGGTTTCTCATCTGCATATGGGTAACATCTTTCCAGACCGCTTTTCACATTCTTTTAAACAGTGTTTGCTGATTATTTTATACCATGTTTTCGCTTTTACTTTTAGTGGTCATTCATCATGATATCATTTTCTCTAAACAAATCTCACAAGTTGAGGCTGAATTCCTACTCTGGTGAATTTATCCACTTGGTCAACCATACCATTCTCTTAGGTTGTCACTTGTACTTTCCATGGAGCCATTCAATAGCTTGTCCTTCATTCTGCCACTCTCATTAGGTTTAACCAAATAAATGAGAAAAAAAATAAGATTTGGAAATGAAAGAATCTTACAAGATATACAGAAAGTAGCAGTTGTAGAATCTGGGCATGTGTTCTCCATAGTAGTAAATGTTCTTTCAGAGCTATAAAATATAAAACTTCATTTCCTTCTCACATTGCACTTCCATGTACTAATTATTGCGAGCTGTATAAATCTTTCCTTCAGAACAGAAGCAATTCAATTTAGATCCATAAAAATACTATTTGAATCCACCTGAGAGAAAATATAATCAGTAACTATGAATGCCTTTTACCTTCTCCATTGATCTTGTTTTATTTGAAGTATTAATCCATATCTAAGCAAAGAAGAAATTCCTATTAACATTCAATAATTGAAATAGAAAAGCATGTTGCTGGGAGATTTATTGGAGGCCTGGCCACCTACATAATTTAACTGCCGAATGAAAATGATAGACCTGACCAGTGACAGAACTTCTATTTGCCTTCCTTCCCTTAAAGCCTGCCTCGTCGAACTATGAGAGCTCAGTAATGGGTAGGTCATGTCAGATTACCAATGTGCTCAGTATCTTCAGAGGTGCTCACCAAATCTTCTTCATGGGTGTCATGGATCTAGCCAATTGAATATGGAACAGTTCCTATATTATCCATCCTCTGACCTTACACTCTCACAGCCCATATTGTAGAACTTCGTGACAAAACAAATACTTGAATTTAAGGAAATCTCAGATGTACATGTGCAAATGCTGTATTATCTTGTTAATGTGAAAACTTGGAAAAGTACTTAAAATGTGAAAGCTACAATGATACCATAAAAGGAAAAAGTATTGTTCAATAGGAAGGAAGAACTGGGATGAAAAAAAAGGACAAATGAAAGAAGGGAAAAATATATTTATATGTCTATGCAGAAGAGTTTGGACATTTATACTGCTGGTCTTTTGAAAGGAACAGTTAATGTTCTTTATTTTTCCTTGAGAATCTCTTGTAACTTTTTCTTATTGTTTTTTTTTTTTCTTTAAACCAGTCTTGCTCCTTTGCATCTTATAAGTTGAACAACTAATTTAAAGATAGCATCATGCCATACAGCAACTAGTGTTGAATTCCTATTACTTTGTTTAGTGAAATTTTGTATCATTTCTAATGTCATTTTTTTCTATCAATATTTTGTATTCTTTAAAAAATAAAAAAATAATAAAAATACAAAGGGTCTGGCCATGGAGGTGCACACTTGTAATCCCAGCACTTGAGAGGCTGAGGCAGGAGGACCAGTGCAAGTTCAAGACAAGCCTGGGTTATAAAAATGAGCTCAAGACTAGCCTGAACTGCAGAGCAAGACCCTGTCTCAAAAATGAATAAACAAATAAAAGCATAAAAATAAAAATAAAGGACAACACTAATTTTAAAATTTTAAAATGACTATAGTACAGTAACCAACCCCCAACACCCCATGTTATTTTGAATAATTTTGAATCTCGCTTCCATAACTTAACTTCAGGAAGTTTGTAGACTCTTTTATACAATCTGTGCCTAAGTCCTCATATAGACTTCTCCTAAAGGAATAAGTATATTTCTTTAACATAATAAAGAAGGGTTGAAAACAGTTATGAAATGCATATTTCTTTCTAAGGAATAACTTTTAAAATCTTTTAAAATTCTTTTAATCGAGGATGTCTTTCTTACATTATGACAGATTGTATAAAGGAGTCTATATACCTCCTGAAGTTAGTTATTGAAATTGAGTCATTCAGGGATATAAATGACTGAAAAATTTAATTCAAGAAAATAACATTCTAGGTCACCTAAAAATATCATGAAAACACAAAAGAAAAAAAAAAACACAAAAGAAGGATATCTTAGGAAATGCCACTTCTAGTGACTGCAACTTGATTGGTGAAAGATCATAGCTCTCTATAAAATGACATAGAGGTTTATTGTACGTCATAGTGACCATAGTTAATATTTTATATTTGTTATGTACTTATAATTTTATGAATAGGGTGATTCAATGTTAGATGTACTTCATGCAAAACAAAACAACCAAAAAGAGACACAAATAAATTTATGTAGGGTAAGAGATATGACTACTTCCTACACTACAGGTATGGTTTCCCGATGAATTTTTATATCAAACTCAAGAAAGAATATATTTTAAATACATGAATTTTAAAACTGTCAATTATACCTTAATAAAACTGTTTTGAAGGTCAGTTAAGCTATACTACTAGGTTTGAAAAGAAATATGAGCTATTGGTAAGAAGAATGAATAATATATGAAAAGATAAAACAAAAGTGATACATTTATAGGGGATGATAAGACATAATAGCACGAATGTGGTTGCATTTTCTGGACAATAATTGTGTTATCTCACAAGGTTTTATGTTAATTCAAATGAACTACAGATTTACAAAATTATTTGTGAGATTTCATATAAAGAGTGAGGACAAGGGACGGACCTTGGTATTGTTATTTTTGTGAGCCTTAAAGGATGCAGAAATAAATAAAATTAATAAAGAGAGATGTATTGAATGTAATAGTTTGTAAGAGGTGCATATTTTCAAATCCACGAGGAGCAATTGAACAATAAAAGAAAAAGAGGAAAATAATCAGTTTTGAATCCAGAGTATATCATACGTATTTCTGCCACTTTGCCATTGCCCAGCTTACTAATGACTGAACTTATTCCAGTGAGAAGGAAATTCTGTGGTAAAGAACAAAATCCCTCAAAACTTCCATCATGCACAGTGAGAAATGAAAACAAAGTCAAAGTAGAATCATGAGAAAAACATGTTTGTCTAAAGCTACTTCAATAGTTTGACAAAACGAAAGACATAGAAAGCTACCTAGAAATGATTATGTTAGGTGATGACACACAGGGACACAACCACAGAGACCAGATGTTTTAATCATAGTTTCACCAGGTGGTTCATGTGCTCAACATTAAAGCTGACAAACAGTTTCCATAAAAGGATCTTCAAGTGAATAGGATGTTGCTCTTATCCAGTATGGTATAACTTCTAGTACATCTTCATGTTGGTCCTAGAATTATAACAAGCTAAGGTCAAATGTTTACACTTAAACATGTGTAAGTGATAATTGATTAAACTGGCAAAGCAATTTAAATATATTTACAGATGAATATCATTATTATATAGTTAGATGTAGGTATATAAAGGTTTAAATAGCTATATCATTATAATTTCTAGGGTTTTTTTCTTTGTATTTTAGAGAAAGGTGTACAAGAACAGGGTGTTCAGGGTCTCACTATTAGACTGGAGTCGTAGTGATCCTCCTGCTTACAGCCTCCCAAGAGCTGACATTACAGGTACGTACCACCAAACTCAGTCTCAACTGTTGACTCAGCATGACGCAGGAGTGGGGTTAGCTCAGTAGGCCCAGGGATTGAACCCCTAGTGCCTTACATGCTTGCAGGCGCTTTAGTGCACTGAGCTATTTGGCCAGCCCATGAGGAATATTTTAAAGATGATTCCTATTGAAATTCTCTGCCAAGGATTCTATTATTCTAGGTATCATTATATTTGCAAATTGTGTCAATCTTAATCTGTCCTTGAATGGCCATCCATTACCTTTTAGTCTAATCAACAGAAAGCATTTTCAATGTCCACATATGTCTTAGTTTAAGTTCTTTGAAATGGTGAACGGAATCATTTCCTTAAATTTTATCTATTTGTCCTTTCTTTATACACTTTGAAATTCATTATTGGACTCTATGGAACTAAATTTAGGGGCCAGTCAAATAGCTCAGCGGATTAAAGCACCTGTAAACAGACTCAGGAGCCGGGATTTCATTGAATGGCCTGCATTCCTGGCCTCACCCCTGGGGCATGTTGAGACTGCAACTGAGACTGGATGAGGTAGCCTATGCCTGTAATCTCAGCTCTGGTAGGCTGTAAACAGGTGAAACACTATGGGTAAGATCAAGTAATGAGACCCTGAACACCCTGTAGACTGTTACCCCTCAAACCCCCCAAACAAAACTATAATATAATAACTGAGATAATTATTTATTTTATTATTTCATCAAAAATGAGAAATTGAAAATAACTTAACATGTTTGATAGCTTTTGGGAGTGAAATGTTTACTTTTGGATGAGTATAGATGAAGACTTTGTTTTTTTATATGTATAATTTAGTCTGATAAGAATGCTGAGTCATTTATTTAGTATTCACATGACATTTTTCCATTGTTTTATTTATGACTTATTAGAAGTTATTAACATTACATATGACAAATTTTATTTTATCTTGCATAAGGCTCTAAATTAGGCTGAGGATGGAAATATGAATCATTTACTCAACAGAAACTCTCATAAATCACCATAAGCTAAATATCAAGTTTCAGTGGTTTTGTTGGCTGTCATTCCTTATAAAATACTATGCCTTTTCAGAAAGCATATTCCACCATATTAAAAATGCTAGAATTCTCTCTCTCATTTCTTGGTATGGGAATTGAACTCAGGGGTATACAAACTTGTAAGATATTATCTGAAGGTGAAAATCATAAAGCTAGAGGCATAAAATGTAAAGCTAAATTAGTATGCTGAGCTGTAAAAGGCTTAAATCAGCAGCTTCTGACACTTCTGGTTCTGCCCATAACCCACTGCAGTTATAGAATAGTAGGCTATGTATACAACTACTTTCTGTTAGTTCAATGAGAATAAAATTTTTGTAACAATGACTAGAAAAGTTGTGTCCACATCCTGTTCTCTGTGTAACTACTAGGAGGACAACAATATGCATTGTATCAATTATTGGGAATGTACTACTAATGTGTTTTGAAACTATCACGTTATTTCTTATTAAAAGTAATAAAAAAATCATTCATAAAGCTAAAGGAACGTGATGCAAACACACACACACAGAGAAATAAACAACTAGAAATATTATTAAATGTCTAAAAAGACCAAGGGCAACTTAGGGCCCCTAATTATCAGAAATCTTAGGAGTAATCATTCATCTCTTTCAAGTTTTAAAGCAAACTACATGGTTTTTAACAGGTTTTCTTTCATTATTGAGCAAATACATGTTGCTAAGAGAATTTTAACAATAGATTTCCTCTTTTCTCTGTACTCGCAATTTTCAAAGAGAACAAACTGTGTAAAAAACAATGCAAATATTAGCATGCTTGAATGTGAGTTAAGGATGTTTATGAAGATTAAGTTAATACTTTTTAAAAAATGAAATGGATTTTTTTTAAACACTCAGTATAAAAAATGGTTGAGGAAAGTTACTTTTCAACAAAATATGTTCCTGTGTAAAAAAAAATCGTAATGTATACACATTTCAACAGAAAGCATTAGATGTTAAGCATACTTTAATATCTATGCACAAATTGGTCAGGTATTATAATTTGTTATCATTTAAAAGTTTAAACTGGTTGTTCAACTTGACTGCTATTAAGTGAGTTTAGTAAAGAGCAGGAAGCTCTCAGTCTCCCCAAAGGGCCTCTTGAGAGCACTGTGTAGAACACTTTAAGGGACAGTGTGGATGCAGTCATATAACACACTCCATGGTAGGAGAAACTAAAATATAAAACTATGATTAATCTTCACATCTTCTAATGGACATACCTTTTAGGACAGCAGAAGATAATTCACACATGGTTTAACTAATTTTAGAATTTATATTTTGCGTTCACTGTTCTATCTTTGTTTTAAAGAAGATTTCATAATCCATGCATTAAATGTTCTAATTCTTTCCTTACATCTTTTACAGAATATTAAGTGGTAGACTCTTGAGCCGTAGAAAGTTAACATCTTTTTAAAGTAAACATTTCTAGATACTTTAGAAAAAAATACAGACAACTTGACAAACCCACAGAGTAGTAGATTCAGACATTTGCCATACTTCGAGCAACTGCATCCTGCTTACAGACCACTAATGGTATTTTAGTGGATTTACCTATCTTCTGTCAATACATTTTTCATAACTGGTCAAAAATCTTTGTCCCAAATTACATCTATATCTAGATCTATCTCTATCTCTACATCTATCTATCTATCTATCTATCTATCTATCTATCTATCTATCTATAGATATATAATGGCCAGCTCAGGAAGGTGGGGCTGGCACAACATGTGGTGCCACGGATCCAACCATGGTACATGTAGTTGGCTAGACTTGCCTAAGCAGGTGTTTTAAACCACTGAGCCATGTCACCAGCCCCCAAATTTTAAGTTTTCTCACTCGTAATTTCTTCAGGTCTCAAATAACATTGCCAAGTGGCTGTGGACCTTCTGTAAATTAGCTTAGATTTTCCTACTTTGATGTACATAGTTTAAATGTTTCTCGCTAGCAAACCTATATGACAGCCTTGGAGATGAAACATGATTGGATGACATACTACCCTTTCACACTATGTAATAGTCAACCATAAAATTAATATTGTTCTAATGGTGTGAAATAGTGAGGAGGGCTTTGTGAAAGACATGGATCTTGGGGCCAGGGAGATAGCTCTGTGGCACAAGTGCCTGCCTGTCAAGTGCAAGGTTATAAGTTTGAACCCTGGTCCGACCAAAAAAAAAAAAAAAAAAATTTAGTTTTAATCTTTGGGATGTGGAAAGCCATATTTTCATCCAACATTTCTTGAAGATGCTATCTTTCTTCCCATGACAGACAGTCTTAAGCATCGTTGTTAAAGATGAGATGCCTAAGAATGGCTACAGTTGTTTCTGCATCTTTTCATCTGTCCTATTGATCCTCTGGTCAGTTTTTTGTTCTAGTCCCATGTTGTTTTCTCCCAGTAGCTTCCATAGTGTAATTCCAAGTTGGGGATTTTCAGTGTCCCTCGCTGCCTTACCTTCACTACCTCACCTTTGTTCCCCAGACTTATTTTTGCTCTTTTATGTATCTTTGGATTCCAAGTGATTTTCAGGTGTACTTCCTCCAATTCTATGAGACAAATTTTTGGAATTTTGATTAGGATTACATTAAATCTGTACAATAATGCTGAAAGTATAGTCATTTTCACTAGATTGATTCTTCCTCCCAAGAGCAAGGGATATCTTTCCACTTTCTCATATGCTATGCTCACTGATCTCCTTTTTCAGAGAATTGTAGTTTTCTGTGTAGAGGTCTTTTACTTGCTTCCTTAGACTGAATCCTATGAAAAAAAAATCCACAACATTGTCATGAAGAAATGTTAATTAAAGCAGCTTCTATAACAAACACTTGAGGGGCTCTGGAGAACAAAAGAACGCGTATCTACTCTTGGTATGAGAATGGAATGGTGGGATCACTGTGGAAATCAGTGTGCAGATTCTTCCAAACTTTAGGGTTGGAGGTCTCATTGGACACTGCTGTTCCCCTTCTTAGCATCTCCTCAGAAGAGTTAAAAACATCAGGCTGCAATGATATATGCATGCATGTTATAGCAGCCCATTTATAAAAGATGCATCTTGGAAAAAACTCAAATGCACATTAGCTAAGGAATGGAGAAAGGAGGAGATTGTGGTGTTTTATGCAATGTAGTATTAATCTGCCAAAAGTAAGAATAAGGGACCATCCTCTTAAATGAAATAAATTTAATATGTAAATATCACATTGTTCCTTTCGTGTGAGAAACAAAGTAAAATACATACCAAAGGGAAGAGAAACTGTAGGGGAGGGTGGAAGAAACATTCTTTAATTCATTATTCATTATTCAATCAAAAAGTTTGATTAATAAATAACAGTTCACATGTAGTACCAAAAGCAGAAAAAAAATTATAGCAAGCACAGGTTTATTTTTTTTTTTTTTTGTCTTTTTTTTTTTTTTTTTGAGACAGGGTCTCGCTATGCAGTTGAGGCTGGCCTTGAGCTCACTTTTGTAGCCCAGGCTGGTCTCGAACTCGCACCAATCCTCCTGCCTCGGCCTCCCGAGTGCTGGGATTACAGGCGTGAGCCACCACGCCCGGCCTATCAAGCACAGGTTTAAACATGACAGATTTTGAACCAGTACCTGCTTAAGTACAGTAAAGTAAAATGTAGATAACATTTTAGCATGGTTGCACTCTAGATTAAATATTCATGATTTGTTGATTATGAAAATAAAAACTAAAATACCTGTACAAGTCTAGAAGAGTGACTGGTTGTAACTAGGTAATATAAAAACTTTGGTTTTTAAATTTTATTAATTTTGATAAGAAATAACAATGAGTGTTTCAAAACATGTCATTAGGACAGCCACAGTAATTAATAGAATGCATATTGTTGTCTTCATAGTTGTTCAGGGTACAAGATGCAGACATGATAACTTTTCTAAACCTATTAATACAAGTATTTCTTCTCATTGAACTAAGAGACAACAGTTGTATATATAGTCCAGTAGTCTATAATAGCAGTGGGTTATCAACAGAACTGGCAGTGTTGGAAGCTGTTGACTTGAGCCTTTTACAGCTCAACATATTAATATGGCTTTACTTTTTATACCTCATGGTTAAACTTTTCTGCTGGATGGTTAAGACCAAGGTAAAGCAAAACCTATGTAACAAAAATGTAACTTTTATATCTGACAAGATAGTCAAATCCCCTCAGGATTTACCCTGAAATCATGTACAGCATCTTGTAGAACATTTATCAGTGTCAGTCATCTGGATGAGTCACAGCCATTGCTTGACTGATTTGCTGTCTGTGAAAACCTGAGAGAATGTTTTTTCTCTAGGTGACCCTCCTTAAGCACACTATACATTGTCAATCCTTTTCCTCTCTGGCTCCATAATCTCCTTCCATAGAAAATTTGGGACACTCCTGAGTATAGGATGTTATGGTACAAATTCTCTTATGTCCTAAGTCCTCATTGATCTAGAGGGACTAGGGCTAAAATATTGGGTATATTTAAAACTCTTCTTTGTCTCTAAATTTGGTCTGCAAAGTTGTTATCAACCCTCTAGAAGAGAAGCTTAGTGATACTACTGTCCTTTAACATAGTCACTTGTGCTTAACATCACTGTCTTTCTGAATATCAAATGCCTTCGACTTAACATGAACTGGTATCTTCCATCAATCATTGATATTCTAATAAATCCCTATAAAATGTGATAAAAATCACACATTTTTAGGCAGAAATTTAGAAATATAAGCATATACAATCTTATAGCATTTTTTCCTTGTCTCTTATTCTCTTTTATGACCCTCCCCCCTTAAAAAAAAACAGACATCTACTTGAGAGGGAATACAGCAATAATTGATATGACATTAGAAGAAGCATTCATCTAAAAGATCAGAATGTCAGTCATTCCAAGCATGGTTTTAGTATTACACGCTTCTATCTTCAGTGTAGTTGATTACTTCATAGATATTAGTGAAGTAATAGCTAGTTAAGCTTGTTAATATCTTTGCCATTTTTGTTATTATGAATGCTATTATTTTGTGATCATATAACTCTTTGAGTTTATTCATTATATAATTTAAATTTTTATTCAGTTTTTTCCATGAAAATAAATTTTAGGTAAATTTCAAGTTAAAATTGTAAAATTATAAAATCTTATATTAAATAGAAGATTAATTAATAATCCTATATCAAGCATATGATAGGGGATTGAAATTAATAACATTTTTCTGCTAATCTTTTCTCTGCTATATTTTAATAAATGTAACAAAATCCTAAAATACACTGTTGTATTACTAATCATAGAAATAATACATGCCGGGCGTGGTGGCTCACGCCTGTAATCCCAGCACTCGGGAGGCTGAGGCAGGAGGATTGGTGCGAGTTCGAGACCAGCCTGGGCTACAAAAGTGAGCTCAAGGCCAGCCTCAACTGCATAGCGAGACCCTGTCTCAAAAAGACAAAAAAAAAAAAAAAAAAAAAAAGAAATAATACAAAAATTATACTACCTTGGTCTGCACAGATGCAAAGTCTAGGATAATCTATTTATCCAGAGGCACCAAACACCATCAATCATAAGTGTTAACGTAAAGGATTCAGGCCAGTCTACGTTGCATACTTGTGCAGAGAAGTTTTTTAGAGTTAGAATGAGGGAAGCCAAGTCATTTCTTCATTCCTCTAGAAATAAATAGATCAACCCACCTGCTCAAAGAAAGACTGAACAAAAGTATACATTAAGAGAAATGGAGAGATGGACATTCATACAACTGTCTATTAATGCTCTGCCTGAGTTCCTACTATATAGTCTCTTGGCTTCAGTCTCAAGACCAATCATATTTTCTTCCTATGATTCTGAGATAGATTTCTCTTGTCTTTATTGACCTAACCTAATTTCAACTTACTCATATATTAAGTAATATTTCCTAATAAAGACTTAATAATGAAAGAAAATATTATAATTGACCGAAAATGTTCAGCTTCATTATACTATTACAAAAACTACAAGTAGTTGGCCATATTTACTGACTGGACTCACTGCAAAAGTGCAAGTGGCAGGAGAACTGTCTTTGTGCTAATGGAGGTGAGCAACCATGAACTATACCGCTGCCTTGCTGAAGCAACTTTGGAGTGGCGGCTTCACATACATGATGTGACTTTACGTAATTTTCACAACTGTAAATATTTGTATGCAAACAAATGGAAGTATATTGAAAAGGACTTGTCATATGTTTTGTCTTCAGAGGTAGGGCTGTTGGAAAGTGGTCATATTATGGTGTGTTACACTTGCTAGTGGATTAATCTAACAACTAGTTCAAACTAAAAGTTCTGTCAATTCTTGGTATGTTCTAGGTAGGAATCAGTGTGAAGAGTCCTCAAATACCTAGAGCTGGAGGTGCCATTTGACAGAGATATTCCCCTTCTAGGTATTTTTCCAAATGAACTGGAAATGTAGCATGAAAACATCATATCGCCACGATGTATGTGCACCTATGTTTGTGGCAGCGGCACAATTTGTCATAACTAAATCTTAGAAACAACCCACTTGTCCATCAACTTGCATATTTCAAAATAATAAAAAATTAAAACTAGAAACAACACAGAATTTAGAAAAATAAGATAAAAAGAATTCTATAATTGTTACACTGCATATTGTTTCTAGTCTTAAATTTTTTGTTATCTTAAAAAATGCAAGGCAAAAACAGAACAAAGAAAGAAAAAAACCCGATGTGCTATTCAAAGATGAGTCCTGGTCAGAGCAGTTTCACCCCTGGTACACGGGCCAGAAGAGTGAGTTCGTGTTCCCAGGTGCTCCTTCCACCTCTCTGCTTCCCAGTTGCCGTGAGGCCAACAAATGTCTTGCTCTACTCTATTCTGTCTATGCTAGGGAGGCACCCAACTATGTAGTGAACATCCAGGAAACTGTGAGACAAATAAACTGCTTCGTTGAGCTTCGGGGGTCAGCTACTTTGTGCCAGTGGTAGAAAGTGACTGATACAAGGTGTTGGAGAATGTTTTCCAAAAATCTTTAATGTTACAAAGAAAATTATAAATATCAATGGCATGTGAAATTTAAAATCAGACTGAGGTATTACACTACACCAGTTTGTTTGATTCACTTTATCTCTCCAAGGCCCAATTAAGTGGAGATAAAAATATTGGAAGTGCTATGAGGATGAAGTGACAGCATTACAAGTGGTAGGCAGTAGTAGCAAATAGTATAGGTTGTTTTTCTGGTGAGGCAATTTTGACATAAATTTTTTGAGCACACTTGGGGGATGATTTGTATATGATTTTAGTGCTAAAACAACATAGCTTTAACCCTGCTTTAAAAAAGTACTGTTTTCTATGAGAAAATTTCACTTTGATGTAGATAAAACAAAATTACTAATTCTAGGGATTTAAAAATTAAGACACCATACTATTTTTAAAAAATTTACGATGCAATAATCATATATGCAAGTCACTAAATCTACAACATGGATGAAAACTACAAAACGTTTCTTTTTTTCAACTAATTGCCTTACCAAATGACATTAATGGGTAGTGAATTTTAATAAATATCTACAAAAATAAAAGATTTCAATAAATATTGACATTCAATTTCACACAGGTCTATGTACACATGTGTACATTTACATATATGTATCTCAATTGCAAACTGATAAATAATTCTACAGGTTTATGAGGTATCAAGTAATGTATAAAATTATTAATCATTTTAATTATCTTATTGGTTACCTTTGATATTTTTGTTTGTATTTCTTTATTAAATTTATTAGTGAATGTTTGTAATATATGATGATTATGTTTAAGATAGGGAATTGGTACATGCACATAATGCACTTAAGCACCTTTTCTCTCCTCTTCCCTTTACCTCCTTTCATTTTGTCAGCATCAAACTCATTTCTTTATTATTTAAGAACTTATAAATTAATTATAATGCATATAAGTTGAAAAACAGACCAATAGCCAAAGACATATGTCATATTTTATTTGTATGTTATGTAACAGTTTGTAAGTCCTTCAGTGTATGAATAAATAAATAATGTGTGCTTGTTATAATGGAATAATACTCTACCATAAATCATTTATAAAAAAATGGATACACCTTGAAGCCATAATTACAAATAAATTAAATAAGAAATACAACTAAAATATGTTATGATTTTATTTTATGACCTGTCATTTTACTTTATTTTTATGTATGTATGTATGTATGTATGTATTTATTTATTTATTTATTTATTTGTCTTTTTGAGACAGGGTCTCGCTGTACAGTTCAGGACGGCCTTGAGCTCAGTTTTGTAGCCCAGGCTGGTCTAGAACTCTCACCAATCCTCCTGCCTCAGCCTCCTGAGTGCTGTGATTACAGGCATGTGCCACCATGCCCGGCTTGACCTGTCATTTTAAAAGTGTTTGAAATCACTCATTTAGTAATATCTGATTGTTCCCCTAGTCAGCATGATATACAATGGGTTAGAAAAACATGTTTTCCTCATGTCTACATAGAACTGCACATTTCAGTTAGCACCTATTTACTCCTTGAACCTCTCATCCTTTGGTAACCAGCATTTCACTCTCTGCTTTTACGGGTTCAGTAATTTTAGAGTTACATATAAGTGAAATCCTGAAGATTTGTTGCTGTGTGCCACACTCATGTCACTTAACATGTCCTTTAGGTTCATCGTGTTGTACCTGACCTCAAACTATGTTAGGTAGGTACAGTAATGAAAATAGCATGGTACTGATAAAATATATGGATAAAAGCAATGGAACAATTGCTATGAAAATAATTTTATACAAAATTAATGAACACAAGAGTTAGTTGTTTGAAAAGAACAAAAAATGTCACAAAAAGCAAAGCAACCACGCATGTAGATTTTGTTTTAAAGAGTAGAAACACAATAAAAGCAAAAAACAGACAGTAAAGCAAAAATAGGAAAAGAGTAACATAATATGCCCATAAGATTTTTTAAAATGAGTGAACTTTAAACTGTATAACTTTTGGAAACTAATGACCTATTCTACTACTTTTTCCCCCAATAAGCAGTCAGAACTATTAAGTGCTTCTTTCAGGACATATAAATATCTAAATAGGAAATGCTTGTATAAGGACATTTATTCTATAATTTTAATCACATGAAAAATCTTTAAACCTCACTGTCACACTTTGTAATGGCCTAGTCATACAGCTCTGATGAACATGCCAATAAAAGAAGTGATTCTTTACCATTTGCAATTTCATTTTTAAAGTTTTGAGTTTTACTTAAGGAAAAGATAATCACTAAAGAGGAAAATATCTTCTGTATACAACATGTATAATGTCAACCCTAATTTGAGGATTGATAGCTCCTAAAAATGTACACTTGTAAACATATGATAGAATTATGGAAGAGGGAATTGTGCTTCGTAAAGATCTCTACCTTTGCTTGGATCTTGCATTCTGTTTAACTTCCCTTTAGCATTGGTTCTATTTATCAGACTGAAAATGGCTAAGAAAGGTCACAGGAACCAATCATCCTTGCTGCTTGTTATTACACATGAGAGAGAAGCTCCTTAAAATTACAATATTGAATTCTTTACAGGGACAAAATTTTTATTATTTGAAGAATGTACAATGTTTTATTATAAAATGTTAATTTTAGTAACAAAAATGTCCACATTTCATATGAATTACAATTTAAATCTTTCCTTTAATAATTGTTGTGTATTTCCAAAGAATTCCTAATCATATTTGGATATAAAGCACAGCCTTGAAAGTATCTGCCATCCTGTATTATAGTTTAAAATCTATCTAACTAGAAAATGAGTTTTAGGTAATTCCAGTATTTCTAGAATAAGTCAGTTTTCCAAGAAATATCAAAGCTAAGTTTAAACGATTAAAAAAAATTAACTCCCAACAATTCCTCCTAGTTTTTGTAAGAGATAGAAATCCTTATTTCCTCTAAGATAAAGGAAAAGGGACTAATTCTACTTACTTATGACTGTCTATAAATATGAGGGATATGATGCTATGTAAAATAATATTGAAGTGGAACTAAGTACTTGAGAGTGCAGCTACATAATGACAAAATTGCTTAAGTGAGTTTCATATATGTTCTAATTGAAGAATAGAACCCAATGACAAATAAGTTTGGCAGAACAGTGTCTAGATTAGGATACAGTTTTGTTCTCTGAGTTGAAAGGGAAAGAGGTTGAGTATATACTGCCTCAGTGAAGTTTAGGGAGATATCCATTATAACATAGTCACTCTTATTCGGCCAGCCCACAAGTTTAATGCTGTATCATATATTTCAATACCACATTTCACAGATGAAGAGCATTTAATTTAGGAGATGTCTACCCTCCCTTATTTGTATTTTCAAAAACACCTTTTCCTCTTCACTGTTTCCCCTAAAAGTAAGCTAAGGAGTTGTCACTAATAGGAACATTGAACAAATCAATACACAAATTATGAGCTGCTTAAATTACTTGACAGGTAAGTATAAAATATTTTATAAGAAACAAGAATTGTTCATCTACGTATGAAATTGTGCTCAGAATGACTAGGCATGAAGTAGAAGAAAGGTTATGAGATTCTTATTTCTTTAGTTCATGTGAGTTCGTCAATCTTCTATTGTACATGATTTAATCAGTATTTTTATGTGGCAGGTAGCCTTCACGTGGTAAAATATGCTGTATATGTGCCATTTGTCATACAACACCCAAAGAAGTAATTTTCCTAAAGAGACAGTTTGGTCTCATTTTCTGAATGTATTTATATGTTGTGAAAGTTTTACTTATTATGAATATAGGCAATATTATTTTTAATCATTTTGTTGAGTAGCAGATCATAGAATTTTTACATCTATAGTAAAGGTAAATATTAGCTGTTCCCAATATGTCAATAATAACTTAGAAGAAATTAAAGATATGACTGATAGCATTCATTCATGACAGAGTACAAATTAAATGTTTTGATTTGCCTTATTTATTTCTATGGTTAATTAAGCAGATCAACTTCTGTTTGTAATCATTATATGAATGCTGTATTAACTTTGTTAGTAATGTCAGGTATCATATTTTGAAAATATTGGCGGAACCCATTCTTCCATGGAGCCAAATAAATTATGCTAGTTACGTATTTGATTAGTACTCTAATAGTTTTTATGGCTCTTCATTATTCACTATTGCAGTACTGCTCATTCATACATAACAGTACCTAGGTTTCGCTTGTTTCAAGGCATGTATTCATAATGGTCAGAGCAGGAATCAAAACTTAGATTGAAAACTTGTGGTGCTTTGGGTCTTAGCGTTTCTATTTATTGTCATATTTCTGATCAATATGAGAATACTTCATTAAAATTGTGTGGAACCTATTAGAAATTTTATTCTGGTTTTTCTTTTAAATGCAGTTTTTATTAATAAAATGCATATAGAAATATTGGTCTCCTGATAACTTCTTAGAGAATACATTTTGCTGTTATTTTATTTATTTATTTATTTGCGGGACTGGAGTTCAAACTCACAACCCTGCACTTGCCAGGCAGGAGCTTGTATCACGGAGCTATTTCCCCAGCCCCCATTTACTGTTATTTTAGATTCCATTAAATATCATTTTATTGGGACAATTTTTCTTGTACCAAAATGGCAACAAAGGGATCATGAAATAAAAAAAGAGATGCATTTGAATCAATAATAATACAAGATGATCATATGGATAATAAATATATAAAATATATAAAAGGATCAAATAACAGGAAATAATTTCCCTGACTATTGAAAAGAACAAGAATGCCCACTCTTACCATGTCTGCCCATTAGAGTTCTGGAAGTCCTACTTATTTCAAATAGGTGAGATAAATAAAAATGCAAAAGGAATACAAATTTAAAGAAAAGATAAAATGGAATTATCTTGAGTCCATGATATTCTTGATAGAAAACCCTAAGTCTTAAAAGAAAAAATAATCAAACATCTGTGGAAATAATATATGAAAAGTTTAGTATACAAAGTAAAGGGACTAGGGAGATAGCTCTGTGGCACAAGTGCCTGCATGGCAAGTGCAAGGTCGTGAATTCGAACCCTGGTCCCGCAAACAAAAAAAAAAATCAAAGTGAAAATTAGTAGCATTTCTGTAACATACTGTAACACAAACATTCAAGAAAAATCTTTGAACACTGAACTTCTCTAAAAATCAGTCTATTAAAATAGCAATTTTAATTTCTGGGGAGGTAGCATGGCTGCCTAAGAGCCTGACTGACAAGCACAAGGACCTGGGTTCATCCTTGTTACCGAATGATGTACCCACCTTGAAAATATGCAGTGCTGGCCACAACTGAGCCAGGTGGCTCACACCTGTAAACCCAGAGATGGGAGGGCTGAGATAGGAAGGTCATAGAAAGACTCTGTTTCAAATAAGTAAGTAAATGATTTTTTTTTAAATTAAGAAAAAAAAATTGAGTAGAATGTCCAGTGTTAATGACTGAGGAATGTGATGTTGTAAAATAATTTTTTTTGTGTGTGGGACCGGGGTTTGAACTCACAACTTTACACTTGCCAGGCAGGCACTTGTGCCACAGAGCTATCTCCCCGGCTCCAATGTAAAATAATTTTTCACGGTAAATCTTGAGGGGATTTGACTGATCTTGTCAGATATAAAAGTTACATTTTGTGTTATAAAGGTGTTACTTTATCTTAGTCTTAACCCTCCAGCAGAAAAGTATAACCATGAGGTATAAAAAGTAAAGCCATATAAATATGCTAAACTGTAAAAGTCTCAAGTCAACAGCTTCTGACATTGTTAGTTGTGCTGATATTGGGTTATTTTGATGAACTCAAGTACCCACAACATTTGAATGGCAATGGAACAACCATCTCTAACAGAATAAGACAAAAAAGATGGATACAAATGAAGGACTATTCTGTAGTGAAAAATGCATATCTATCTATCTATCTATCTATATCTATATATATATATATATATATATATAGAGAGAGAGAGAGAGACAGAGACAGAGAGACAGATAGATGTGCAGCATTTTTTCCTAGTTCAGTGAGAATAAGCATGTGTACTAACAGTGTTTAGACAAGATATCATGTCTGCATCTTGTACTCTGAATAACTACTGCGAAGACAACTATAAGAAATGTAATAATTATTGCAGTTGTCCTACTAACCTGTTTTGAAACTGTCTCATTGCTATTTCTTTCTCACTAAAATTAATTTTAAAAAATCTAGGCAGAGTGATATAGTATGAAAGTTAATATCACAGTCTTAGAATGATTCACTATGATGCAAGATATTACACCGAAAGAATAGCAGTGCAACATGAGAACACAGCCACACTCTGCACATCATTAAAGGTTTTATATCTCACAGCACAGTAAAAATTTCTGATAAATATACTGGGAGCACATTAGAAGACTCCAGATGCTCTCCAGATGAATGCTGTGATTTCTGTGTGGAAACTGACCTGTGTCAGGAAGTGGCGTAGGGGTTTTTGAACAAAATATAATGATTGATCAAACGCCAGTGTGGAAGCATTAGAAATGTAAGGCAGTGAAAATATTAAAATATTTTGAAAATGGAGCAGGAATTACTAATGGGAGAAATGAGGAAACTAATGTAAAGAAGACTCACGAATTTTGGATTAGGCCAGATACTGCATATTACAGTACCATTTACTGAGTTATTGAAGACTTGTAAAAAAAAGTAGGTGTTGGTGAAGGAATATCAAAATGTCATCAGCACATATTAATTGTCAGATGTCTGGAAGACAAATTGATTCATTAATTAATCACTTATATATGTCACTGTGGGGATGAGTATCAATGGCAGCATTAGTTCAAATCATAAGATTGACCAGTATAAATTCGATATACAAAGTCACAAGGTTGGCTTTAATGACTGAGAAAAATAAAAGAAATAGAAGATATATTAAGAGTGATCAAAAAATGACATTATTGGACTTTATACTTTCCTAGGGTCCTTTGTCATTTTTATACTTTAAAGAGAAAGGAGATAAATAATAAAACAAAATTTCAAAGTAGGTTAGTAGATTAATCAGCTATTAACACATTACATATTGTTCTCTTCATAGTAATCAGAGTGCAAGACATCAGCATCTTTTCTAAACAATATTAGCACAAAGCATTCTTTTCAAAGAACAGAAGCTAACTATGTAACTTAAGTAGCTAAATATATATATATATATATATATATATATATATAGCTATATATATAAATAGCTAAATATATATATATTTTTTTTTGGGGGGGGGAGTTGGATCCTTGGCACCAAATGCATACCAGTCCCCTCCCACACACACTGAGAGGGCCACTGAGACTGGGTGTGGTGGTGCACAACTGTAGTCCCAGAATTTAGGAGGCTGAAAACAGGAAGATCACTATGAGTCAGATATGTGTGGTGAGACCCTTGTAGATCCTGTACTAAACACACTTTTGGAAAGATCATTTTTTTCTTCATTGTACACTGGTTTGAATCTAAAACCTGATTTTCAATCCTCTTGAAAATAATTTTAGGGTTCTTTCTACAGAAAAAAAAAAAAATCAGAGATTTAGAATGATTACTCAAGTTATCAGAAAAAATATTTCCAAAAAAGTTAAAAAAAAAAAACCTGAATGTACAATTGTATGATAAATAAAAGGCAAATAAAGAAGTTCCTACAGGGAGTGTAGAAAAGAGAGACAGGGATTCTAGGTTTGGTAAGATAAGTCAAATTAATAAGCTGAGATTATTTGATAGACTTAGAGTTCAAAGGAATTGATCCTTAATCATTGATGAATAAGGGGCAGAGCCAATGCTTAGTGACAAAACAAAACAATTATACCATATAGGTCATAGAAAATCAGCTCAAAAGAGCAAATAAAATTGGACTTCATTCCTCCTAATGTTAAGGACAAGCTTCGCTTTTTTAAAAAATTTCTATTAGGAAGCATGAAAGGGAATAAAAAAATCATTTAGCAATTGCTACAATAATTCTGAGTTTAACTAAGATCACATTTTTTACATCAATTAATTGGCATGGATTTGGAATATTACTGGTATTGTATTTTGCTCTATCTTGATTTTTCCTTTATACTAATAGGATTTGTGGGTTACAAGTGAGTTTAATGTAACTATAAAGATGTACAATCAATTGTTCTTATATTTAAATAATATTATGTTATAGTCAATCTGTTTAATTCTCCATGAGAATTGAGAAATATATGCTGACAACATCGTACTACATTTAAATTTGTTCTCAGTAATTTTTATAATTTTATTTTTCATTCTTTAAATGGAGAAAAGGTAGTGATTTTTTAAAAAAACTACTAAATGACTGACAGTAAAAGTTATATAACATGGCAGCCCACTCACTGTAAATAATTGTAATTCTTTTAACTCATGGACATTTGTTAAAATTTCACTTGTTTGGCAAAGTTTGCACAGTCAAATATTTGTTGTAATAAAAAAGTTGATACATTTTATCCAACATATATCATAAGTGGCATACTTCTTTTTAAAGCTGTAAGGATCTAGTTAAATCTTTTGATTATTTCATTGTTTTTATTTATCATTATTATTATTATTTTTTTTTTTTTTTTGTCTTTTTGAGACAGGGTCTCACTATGCAGTTCAGGCTGGCCTTGAGCTCACTTTTGTAACCCAGGCTGGTCTCGAACTCACACCGATCCTCCTGCCTCAGCCTCCCAAGTGCTGGGATTACAGGCGTGCGCCACCACGTCCGGCTATTATTATTATTATTATTTTGTATTTCAGGGAAAGGGTTACAGGGTATTCAGGGTCTCACTCCTGCATCAGACTCATAATCATCCACCTGTTTACAGCCTCCCAAGAGCCGGGATTACAGACACACGCCACCACCTCCTGCCTCAATTGCCTTTTCTGTGCACCTTGTGGGCGGGGCTGGCACAGCAGGCCCAGGGACCTAACTCCTGGCCCCTGTGCCTGCTTGCAGATGTTTTAATCCACTGAGCTGGCCCCTGATTGTTCAAATTATTTAACAAAATAAATCAGCATTTGCTTACCATGTATGTCCATCTTGACGTAGAAGTGAAACAGTCAACAAGTACAAGCATAGTTGTTGGCTCAACTTCAGAGACGGTGATTGGCTCATAAGCAAATGCAGGTAAATAACGGTATACTTGGGGTCTTTACTCTCTTTCTTTAGCGGTTCTTCCTTTTTTCTAGTTCTTTCAAGTTACCTTCGATTTGTATTTACTTCAAGTAACCCGATTTCACTTTTTACAAGTCTTATAGTTCTTTACTAAATTGTGACTGCAGTTTGAAAGAGTTTAAATCTGTAGATACAACATGTCTCTTCTTGAGTTTTTGAAGTCTTCACTCAAGAGTTTTAAAATTCTTTCTTCCAAATATTGTCTTCATCCTCTCCAACTTTATTTGAATGTTTCTTTTTAAGTCTTTCTACAGATGTTTAATAATCCATGTCTTCTAATTTATGATGTGTATTTTCCAAGTCTTCCAATGAATTCTCCCTTAATTTTTCCTAAAAAATCTTCCTCACTGTATTGCTATGCTATGGTTCTACCTTGTATTCTTCTTTCACTCCCTTTTAAAATATGTCTTGACTAATTTTTGAAGTCTCATTTTTGTGCTAGATTCAATGTCAGGCTGTTAACATTGCTTCATCCCTAAGTTCTTCCCTGAGTCTGACGGGTGAAATTATTTGCCCTTCTTGGCACCTTTCTTGGCATCCTTTTTTCCCTCAGCAGATTCTGAGCCATCCTTCTTGGCGTCTTTCTTATTATCTTTCTTGGCATCCTTCTTGGCGTCTTTCTTATCATCTTTCTTGGTGTCGCTCTTTGATTCACTTTCGGATGCACCGGGCTTCTTTTCATCTTTCTTGTCTTTCTTTCCTTCCTTTTTAGCATCTTTCTTAGAGGCTTTGGCTTCAGCACCTTTCTTGGCTTCCTTTTCAGGTCCTGAATCTGTCGTGTCTCCTTTGGCCTTTGAATCTTTTTTACCTTTCTTGGCGTCTTTCTTTGCCCCGGCTTTTTCGCCTTCAGATTCTGTGCCTGATTCTTTGCCCTCCTTTGAGCCCTTTTTACCTTTCTTGGCATCTGTCTTTGCCCCAGCTTTTTCACCTTCTGATTCTGTGGCTGAATCTTTGCCCTCCTTTGAACCTTTTTTACCTTTCTTGGCATCTTTCTTTGCTCCAGCTTTTTCACCTTCTGATTCTGTGCCTGATTCTTTGCCCTCCTTTGAACCTTTTTTACCTTTCTTGGCATCTTTCTTTGCTCCAGCTTTTTCACCTTCTGATTCTGTGCCTGATTCTTTGCCCTCCTTTAAACCTTTTTTACCTTTCTTGGCATCTTTCTTTGCTCCAGCTTTTTCACCTTCAGATTCTGTGCCTGATTCTTTGCCCTCCTTTGAGCCCTTTTTACCTTTCTTGGCGTCTGTCTTTGCCCCAGCTTTTTCACCTTCGGATTCAGTGCCTGATTCTTTGCCTTCCTTTAAACCTTTTTTACCTTTCTTGGCATCTTTCTTTGCCCCAGCTTTTTCACCTTCGGATTCGGTGCCTGATTCTTTGCCCTCCTTTGAACCCTTTTTGCCCTGCTTTGCCCCAGCCTTTTCATCTTTAGCCTCTTTGCCTTTCTGTGCATCTGCCTTAGGTTTTGTTTCTGTTTCTGATTCTGATTTATCTGTCTTTGGAGATGGAGCCTCCCTTGGGGAAGGAGCTGGTTTGGGTGGAGGTTTTCTCCTAGCAGCTAAATAAACAGATGGTCTTTCAGGAATTTTCGTTAAAGACCGATGCATCCATAGTGGTCGTCTACGTTCATGCTTTAGCTTTTCTTCATCAGTTACCTGAATTATTGATTAGAGTAATAAAGAATAATTTGGAAGTTATGTAGAATTTAACAACTAGCAATAATATGTTAGTGTCAACCATACAAATTCAATTATTTTATTAAAATATGGATAAATGATAGATTTTGGGCTTTTTGGATGTGAATTTCATTATTTTTTTAAACTAATGGATAGTTACATTTTATTTGGGACCAAATATAATTTAGTCAGTCTTAATAATTACCTCAACACTCTTCACTAATATTCTTAGAAATATCTTTACAATCAGAAGATGCTTTTAATTGTTTTGCCACTCTATTTTGCTAATATTTGAAACATCTTCTGCAATATCCATCTCTACATGAATTCAGAAATTATTCAGCCTAATATGCAATGAATTCAAAAGTTAGCTAGCCTAATATCTATAGTTTTAGGTCTAAGAATATCTTGATATTTGTTCTCATTTTCAGAGTCTCTGAAAACTAGAATGATTGCCTAGTTAGGTAGAAGCCTGAAATGCTTTCTACTTGGGAAAATAGTAGATAGCAGAGATGATGAAATTCTAACAGTAGATTTCATGCTATATTTTATTTTCATGGTCTAATGAAATATTTGCAAACATTTCAAAAATCTATTTTATAGGAATGTTACACAATAGAAAAACAAGACAAGCAATGTAAAGAAGCACAAAACATTGATCATTACTGATGAGCTTTATTCCTTAAAACACACAAGATTTAATGAATTATTTATTGTGAAAATTTTGGGTTATATATTTTTGTACCCCAAGAGTACTGCAGAAATATTGTGAGATGTTTATTATTCAATACTATAAATGCTGAATTCTACAATATATGAAGTAAGGAAGCTTTAAAATTATGTCAGAGCATAATGAAATTCTATAATGATAATCAAGGAGTTCCTCTTGATGATGAACATTTTTGGAGTGTGTTATCAATTGGAAAATAGTGTCTCTAGGTTTCAGTGCCTCTGGTACACATTTTGTACAATAAAAGACAACTGAGGAAACAGTCAATGTGACATAAATGGTAAAATGAAATGCAGATAAATATATTGACTTTATTTTAGTAGTAGGATTTAAATTGCCTTGTAAGTGTGGTGCCAAATGTGACATTAAAATGGGACTGTGGAGATAGCTCAGCAGCTTAAGCACTGGCCTGGTAAACTCAAGGTCCTAAGCTTGATCATGGTTTAAAAAAAAAAAAGAACAGAAGATAAGTTTAAACAAAACAAAACAGAAATGATGCATAATTAGTTTATTATCCTTAGTGTAATGTTATTTTAAGTATACAATGAAATTCCTTAATTTTACTAGACTTACTTCAAGTGTTCAGCCTCATTGGACTACAGATATATTTCCAACATCATACAATACTTTCAGCAAGCTCTGAGACATAATGTATAACAACTGTGTATGATTTCACATGCTTATTATTAAATGTAATTATGTATTAATAAGAAATGTATGATTCTTTTTTTTTTTTTTTTTTGATACAGGGAATGAACTAAAAACCTTATGCTTGCCAGGGAGGCACCTGTGCTACTGAGGTGTCTCTCTGACCAAGATGTTTCAATACTTACAGGAGTTGTACTTTTATTTAGTTGGGAAGGCATTGTTCTCTTTTTTTTTCCTGGCCGTTGCGGTTTTGGAAATGCCAGGGAAAAGTGTTGTTGATTCCATGACTTTTTGCTTAATTCACTGACTAAAATGAGAGAGAAACAACACACAATTTAGAGTAAATGATTAAATTCCTTGGAACCAGAATGATCCAGCGTATATTACACATTGTACAAATGAATAAAAAATGTTTCAAGTTAGAGTTTAGTTTTAGGATAACATTTCAAGTTTTTGTCTTTTTCCTTCCTTGTTTCCTTCCTTCCTTCCTTCCTTCCACTAATTCATTCATTCACTCTTTATCTTAGGATACAATCTTATTAAGAACTGAAAGGGTTTTAGTCACAATGATGTCTCACGTAAAATATTTAGTAATTATATGGTTGAGTTTAAGTCCTGAGATTTTTTTTTTTATCCCTTGAGTGAATAATTATTTAATAAGCTGCAAAAATAAATGTTATAGGCCCAGGAACAAGATTAATATTGGTAATATACTTACTAAAGGAAAATGTCAAAAAATTTTCCAGAATGTTTCCTGAGTGAAGTTAGTTGGAAAATGTAAAACAAAATTGATTACAGATATTTAAGTTAAAATGAAGCTAATGAAATGTATCATCACTTTATTTGTTTTCAAGACTTCCATATACAAGTAAAAAGATTCTGATGTTTTTCTAAAGAAAGATAGTATATGGATCATGAGGATAATGCATTGAATAAAAGGCATATAGAAGATCAATACATGAAGGAAAATTAATTGATAATAAAATCACTCAATTACACTTGTCCAGAAAAGAGATTTTTGACCAGTCATAATCTGGGTATAATATATCAGAAATGTAGTGAAGGAAGTTGGGTGAGAAATTGCACAATGTCTAAACGTTTTTCACTTGTAAGATTATTTACTTCATGGTTTCTAACATGACAATACTTCCAACTGTATATCACTGATCATGTATTCTTAGTCTTCATTAAATTTAAAATGAAAAATAATGACAAAGTATAATTGTAATAGCTCATTGACCCCTGAGGGGGACAATTTGGAAAATAAGGCAATCATCAATTGTAATTTGTGTCCATTTTTAATTGATTGTTAGAATGAAAGATGGTAATTCCAAAATTGATCATTCATGTCTTACAATATAAAAATTAAAGGCAATTCGATAATTCTTACCTGGAATATAGTTGTCGTATGTCCCAAAGTTTACTTTTTGGCTATTAATATAAAACAGAAAAGTTTTAATTAATTTTCCAAAATTATTCTAATAGTCATTATTATACATTAGTACTTCCCACTGATACCTACGTAAAGTTTTAACTCTGAGATCTTTATTGTTATGTAAGATAATCCTGTAACCTCTAAAGCAGAGATGTATACATACGTGTTCCAACGTCAACAGAACAGACTTGATGTAGTCTAGTTCGCTCAATTGGATCATTTTTATTAAATATTGTAATTCAGATTATGTTTTATTCTATAAGGAAACAGAAATTTCAAGAGGAAAGAAATAAGTTTTTTTTTTTATGTTTATGGTGAACAATTTCAGAAAGGAATATCCAATGATATTTTAAAAACTAATCAGAGTTGTTAAATGGATCTGATAAATGTACATGCTAAGATATCTGATCACATTAAATTTTACCTGACAGAAACAAACAAACAAACAAACAAAGAGAAGATGTAGGTGTAATAAAACATAAAATTTGTAGTGATATAAAAACACATTATAAAGAAAAAAGACTACTGATAGATTTCGGCTATACCCTAGACCAAATTGGGGTATTAGACAACTATAGAATATCCTAATTTAATAGCACATGGAATATTCTCCAAGTCTTAGACTATGATGGGCCACAGAATAAATCCTGAAGATTTTTAAAATTTGAAATTCTCCTGACCACAACGCAGAAACAAACAAACAAACAAACAAAACCCCCCAAAAGCTCTAGAAATCAATAGTAAAAAACTTTTCTAAAACTATCTGAACACAAGGTTATTTACTTAGTATTCAACAGCCAACAGGTGAAGAATGAAAAGAAATGGTTAAAAAGAGGTATATTGTGTAAACAAAGCTTTGTAAGTATGGACAAGAACATGGTTTGAGGGAAGAGAAGCTAATAGGGGAAAAGGAAAAATGAAAATATATCTTGTAAGGGTACAAATTTGCAATGATTATGATCATTATTTATACCTAAAATGTACTAATTAATAAATTAGCAAATAAATGCACTAAATTAATAAAATATATTCACAATGAAGTTAATAGCTTATTAAAATAAATAAAAAATCACAACAAAACTTGTAAGATACAGTAAATTCAGTACAAAGAGGGAAATTTAGAACACTGTACACCTGTTTTAAAATTTCAGAATGATCGCAAGCATAGTATTTATCTCTGCATCTGAAAATACTAGAAAAGCAAGAAATAGAACTGAAGAGCATTGAATCATAAGAAACAAGTGAAGCATCGACAGGTGAGCCCAACCATATGTGGAACAGAAAATGATTGACCTCACAGAAGTTGAGGATATAATGGTGGTTACCAGAAGCTGAGTTGACTAGAGAGAAGCAAAAAAAAGGAAAAGTTTGAAAGTTGGCCAACCATACAGGAGTAGAAAATTTTGGTGTGCTGTTGTACATAAAAAGACCATGGATAACAAGGAACCATTTGCCTAGAAAGCTAGGCCAAAAGAGCTTAATATTTTCACCAGATTAAATGGCAAGTGTTTGAGGAGAGTGATGTTTAATTTGACTTAAAAGTAAATATTGTTGGGCCAGCAAGATAGATCAGCAGACCAAGCATTTACCTAGGCAGTCACAGGGACCAAGGTTTGATCCCTGGCATCATATGCCACCCCAGCCCTATGCTTGGGCATGTTGAGCTGGTGACCAAGTCTAAGCATAGTGGCACACACCTGTCATGCTAGCACTGGGAGGCTTAAAAACAGAAGGAGTCTGAGTTTTGTGGTAAGACCTTGCACCAAATACATAAAAAATAAATAGATAGATAGATAGATAGATAGATTGATAAATAAGTAAATAAATATTGTAGACATATATTAAAATAGTGTATTTTTGCCTTGTCTCCACCCATGTTAGTATCTAGCTTGAAAATGGAGTGGTAAAGCATGAATTTGGAAGCTGAAAAGTTAAGCTTCACAAGGTGCTGCACATGGAGGAGCTTTAGTTTTTGAGGCAGAGTGCCCTGAGCAATGAATCTCTAAGCATAGGGAACAGCTTACCCTATGAACCATTCTGCCTTACAGAATGTCAAGATAGTAATCATGTATTGCTTTTATAACTAAGTTTGTGATAATTTGTTATGTAGCAATGGAAGCTAAGCATGTAATCAATATGATATCCTGCAGAGTGACCCACATCGAAAGAGACATGATTACTGATTGGCTGGTCTTCTTTTCCAAGGCTGCTCAACATTCAAGTTTGAACACCTCTACTTATACCTATTAAAGTTCAGTATCCCTTCTTATTCACTGTGACATATGCAAAACCAGGTCCCAGAAACTTGCAAATGTATTCTAGAGATGATTTTCCTTAAGAATTATGAATTGTTTAATTTGCTATGTCCTGGTAAACAATATAAAAAGTAATTGCATAAGGCTTATAACTCAAATTTGAAAACCACCTCAAGTCACCATTTTGGTGAAGGAGGTGAATTAAGTCTTAGATCAAAATAGCCTATCATGTGGTTTGAGAACATGGGTCTCTAGTTAAACAGACTCTCTTGTGCAGTACATATCCTCTCAGAACAAAGAAAATAAAGCTAAGTAAAGTATTTGGTTATTTTAAAAACAAAAAAAGTGACAAAAGAACTTACAATCTTGGTACAGACATTTTTCCCACCTATGACTTGGCCAGGACTTATGTATAGTAAATTTCACATCAGTGATGTAAGAGTGGTGACATCACAAAGAGGCCAAGAATACTGTGAGTTAAAGGAGAACAACAGCAGAAATCATTCTATCTTTGTTCTCACTCTCTGTAATTGAATTTAAGAATAACTGATTGATGCATATACTGATAAAATACTTGCTCAATTTTTTATATTTTTTAATTTTTCCTACAGATAGATAAAAGATAAATTGAATCATTTTATCTGGGAAGATAATTTATAATTTTAATGTTCCTTATAAAAATATATTTGGTCAAATCAGCGGAATAATTTTCCTTTCTATGCTTTATTTTATAGTTTATTCATTGATAAAAGATTTTAGAGAAGGTTCAGGCTGTCCTGATAATTCAGTGGACTAAAGCGCCTGCTTAGGTAGAGCTCAGCCCCTGGAGTTAGAACCTGGTGTCATGCTGGCCCCGCCCACTGTGAGTGCTGAAACAGCGATTGAGACTTGGCATGGTAGCACAC
The DNA here is from genome assembly GCA_004027025.1 of Myocastor coypus. Classification (NCBI taxonomy): domain Eukaryota; kingdom Metazoa; phylum Chordata; class Mammalia; order Rodentia; family Myocastoridae; genus Myocastor; species Myocastor coypus. Next base: position 36,816 of record PVJA010010857.1, read on the forward strand.
GCCTGCCTGTAAAATTTCAGCACTTGGGAGGCTAAAAACAGTAGAATCAATATGAGTCTCATCTACATAGTGAGATACTGTAGGCCCTTGTAGACCTTGTCCTAATACAGAAAAAGAAAATTTAGACAAGGTTAAATGCTTATTGAAGTTATATATTTTAGTTTTGAATTAGTATATACCAGTGCCATCCCACTACCAGATGAATACAAGTACTGTATATAATATATTATGAGAAGTATAATTTCTGAATCTATTTTTAACACTTTTTTTCTGCATCTGTCTTAGAATCCTGCAGTAAAATCCAAATCATGAACGGATAGATAACAGTTATTGTCATTATACCATGACCTCTCAAATCAATTTTTCATTGTTATTCTTAATACTCTTAATTAAATGAATATATTCTATCAAAATCTTAGAGAGCTAGTGGGCTTTTTAAATGAATATATGTTAATCTTCTCTTGCTACATAACAAATTCCCAAACCTAGTCATAAAAATGACTACCAATTATTGTCTTAAAATTCTGAACATTGGAGTCTCATAAGTTTAACTCATCCCTGTGCAGAGAGATTGAGGGCGTTGGTGCCTGGTGAGGTTTTAATCTTTCCAAGTTCATGTCTTACTGCTTCATTTTCCAAGTGGATATAAACATGGATGAAGGCAGAGGATAAGTAATTAGATCAACTATCTCCAATACTTCTTTTATTGGGGTATTCATTCAGTCTGAGTACAGAACATTATGACTAATCACTTCCCCAAAATTTGTCACAATACAATATAAACTTGAGATACAACCCTTCTAATTTTAGAGAGAACACTGATGCAAACTATAGTTTTCTAGAAATTCGTGTCTTGCTTATTTAAATCCAGCATTTGTCCCATCCTATTGCTTTCTCAAGTTCTTAATTTGTTTTAGGATTACCATAACAGTATAAATATAAAATTTCCTTGAAATATTATCTAAATCAGGAATGAATGAGACTCAAAGTGTGTTTAAACTCAAGGCAGATTTCCACACAGGACTGCAATAATATCAAACAAATTATGATTTTTCAAACAGAATGGTGGAAGCATAAGATAGATAATCACATTCCAAAAGGGAGAATAGGAAAAAAGAAAGGAATAATTGATGCCAGTTAAGTTCAAAACACAATACAGGTATTACACCTTAAAACTCATGGATTATTTTGCTTGGTTCCATGTTTAACCTTTCCAAATAATGAAGCTGGGGACCATGTGCCTGTGGTTTGGTCCCAGCTAACACAGAATTTTGTATGTATTGTCTTTGAGTACTAACATCTCTGCAAGGATCGATCGTACTTCAGTTGCTTCAAAACTTGTGAGATCTCAGAACTTTCTGTCATTTCTCTTTAACACCTGGTCATTTCTATAGCTCATTTATTTATTTTTTAATTTTTTTAATTTATTTTATTTTATTTATTTATTTATTTTTAATTCTTGTTTCAGAGCCTTTGTTTGTTTATTCACTCATTTTTATGGCCGGCTCAGCCCGCCCCGAGGGCAGGGCTGGCACAGCACGTGGTGCCAGGGATCGAACCGCGGTCCCTGAAGCCACCCAAGCTTCCCCAAGCAGGCGCTTTAGACCACTGAGCCATCCCGCCGGGCCCCTCTATAGCTCATTTATTAGGTTTGTTAACAATATCAATAGGTTGCATAGGTCATATAAAGAATCATAAATGCCCCTAATGTGGAGACATTGGACATATGCAATCTGATTTTAATCCAGAAATTTCTTAGTCTACTGCTAATGTTACAAATCCACTCTCAGTTGGGTAATTACAAACAACATAACTATATGACTCAGACATGTGTAGATATTTCTAGCTCTCCAGTAAACCATACCAAGGTGCAAGAGATTGTGTCTAATAAAATCTAGTGCCTTATTTATATTTATTTTTCCTGGGACATCACATGGAAAAGGGCAAAACAATTCCCCTGAAGGTTTCACTAAGGTCATAAACCAATTAATGATCCTTTGCATATTGGGTGAAACAACTTCCCAACTCTATTAAAATATTAGAGATTATGTTAGAATACATGAATTTAGGAGTATAGTAACACTCAAACCATAGCATTTTATGCTTGGCCCCAAAAAATTATTATTCTCACATACAAAGTAGTTTTTCATCTCTTTTACTCAAAAGATTTGGTCCAGCATCAACCTCAAAATCTAAATTAAATTCTTATATAAATGTCATCTAAAGAAGATATGAGAACACTTAGGGTATAAATAGGTATAAGTCTTGAAACAAATTATTCTTGAGATGAGAATTTGTAATATCAAGCAACTTTGAGTTTTCCAAAATATGATGTTATGACAGGTATAGCTTAGATATTTCCTTTCCAAAATAGAAAAGTGAAAAAGAGACAAAGTGCAATAAATCATAGATAGGTTCAAAACCCAACAGTACCAGCATTAAATCTTAAGGTTCTAGAATAAACTTTGTTGACATTAAGTCATATCTCCAGACACACCTGTAACGGATTTCAGGCCCCAAGACTTCAGGCAAGCCTGTACCATGGCTTTGCTATCAAAGCTCATATGGTAGCTCTCATATGTTGGATTTACTTTCTTGCAGTTTTCCCAACCTGGAGATTATTATCCAAGAATCACAGAGGTTGTGTGTGTCTGGAACAAGCCTATTCCTGGGGCACCATTAGGCCAAAGTACCTTGCCATTATTAGAGTTCTTGGTGGTATTTAGGTATTAATATTCATCGTTTTAGTTTGGTACTATATTTTAATATGCATCAGAATTACTGCAAGGACTTGTTAAGTACTGACTAATGGGATCTCATTCCAATGTTTCTAATTTAATGATTCTTGAGTAAGGCTTGAAAATTTGCATTTGAAATGAGCTCCCAAATGAAACTGATGTTTCTGGTGAAAGAACTTGAAATTATTGCTTTAATCATACTGCTATAATTTGATGAAACTAAAAATGAAATGATGATTTTTTTCTTTGTGTAAGAGATTATTAGCTTAGGAGAATTATTGTTATTATATGTAAATGTGTTAATCAGCTTCAGGTTACTATAAAAACATCCTTACAAAGAAAAAAAGTTTGATTTTAATTCCTGATTTTGGAGAATTGTGCCTAAGATAATATGAAAGTTTTTATTGGGGTCTGTAACAGTGGTGCTGGGTGCTTCTGACGAGAACATATAGTGGGCCAAACTACTCAGGTCAGAAAAAGAAGGAGTAGGGAAGATGGCAGTGCAAGTAGCCTTATGACCCCTTGCAAGTACGTTCCCCTTGGTGCTGTCCCCTCACACCCTGTGCAACATCCCCATTGCACCATTAAAGGGCAAAACTTTCAAGGCATGGGGTTTAGGAGAACATTTATCTAAACAATAAGTACACATTGATAGTTATATTTAGAAAACAGCCTATGCATTGGCCTGTCTTAAAATGTCTTCCTTCTGATTAATTAGGCACCATCTTTTTTTAGAGAACCTCACATAAAGTATTAATATACTGATAGTCGCACACATATTTTTTTGTTACAGGGTAATATACACGGGGTGGAGTTCCTAACAGAGTTCTCATGCTTATTTGCAACCTCATGATCCTGGCCTGTACTTTTCGCACTTTTATTGGGAATCTATTCTTTTGCATCCCAATTTGCAGTGCCCTTCATCCTTTGCTTGTAGCATTCTAGAGATTCACTTGCCTCCATCTACAAACCTTTCTAAATATCTCACAAATCCATTCCAAAAGCAGACAAGCCATACTTGTAGGGACATAGATTTCCCCACCCCTGATACTGTCTTTTCCATTGATTTGTTTACTCAGTTGCTTGGACAAAATGCTGGATACATGCAACTTGAAGGGGATGTTTAATTTGTGTGATGTTTTCAGAGGTTTCAGCCTATGGACAAATAGTTCTATGGACAATCAAAGGTAGAAACTTCATGGTGAAAAGGCATGGGGAGTGCAATCTTTTTTAGTTCCTGGTCACCAGGATGTAGAATACAGGGAGTGACAGAGAACAAGAAAAAAGAGACGAATTATAGTTCTTTTGGGCCACAGAGATCGCTCAGCCATCTAAGCGCCGGCCCGGCAAGCACAAGGACTCTGGTTCAATCCCCAGTGGCACATGTTGTGCTGGTCCCATCCAGGACATGTCAAGCTTGCCATGGAGACTGATGGTTGCAAGTTCCCGTAATCTCAGGACTGAGGAGGCTGAAACAGGAGGATCACTGTGAGTCTAAATTGCATTGTAAGATCCTGTACCAAATACAGAAAAAAATTAAAACAAAATTATATTATTCAGGTTTACACCCTACATGACTCATTGAGACATTCACAGAAATATGTTCTGCCAAGCTGGTAGCTTTTTTTAATGTGTTCAAGTTGACAACCAAAATTAATCTTTCTTGAAGGCACACATCTCTAATGTACTTTATAATTACATAACTGAAAGCTAAACTTTTAAAAAATCTGTGCTTACCTATGAATTTAGTAAGCTTCAATATCTTATGCTCCTTACAAAGTATTTCTAGTTAAATACTAATAATTAAGCCACCAGTGAAAAAACAAACATTTATACTGTTTACAAAAATATACTTTATATGTAGATTTGCTATTTTACATATGGAAAATTGCTCTTAAAATGCCTATCACAGAACAAAGTTCATTGCCTTAAGAAGAATTGATTTCAATAGTGCTTGAAAAAGTTTCCCATCTTATCTTTTCAAACCCAAAATGAAAAGATATCTGTTTTATTTGTTTGAGGATTATTCCCTAAGTGCAAATACCTGTCATATTCAAATATCTTTGGTACTACTAATGTCAAAACAATGCATTTCTGAATTTGGCATTCTGCACAAACCCCTTTAGGCTGGATAATTTGTTTCAGCGTTAGAGACATCCACTTCATTTGTTCACTTATTCAATAAAATTGGCTTTTAATTTCTAGTGCACTATTTATGATATATGACATTGGAAATCATGTGGTAAGCTTTGAATATATTAATGTAGAGAAAAATGACAGAAGAAGTCTAATACAACTTGAGAAAATATGATGACAATAGGCTATCGAAGATTTTTGTTTTTTCTGTTGTTTCATGCTATGAAGTAGTTTTCCTTGATATCTCTATTATTCTCCTGGTTTCTTTTTCCTTCTTTTGTTTTGTACTCATGTTATGGCCAGCTCAGCCCACCCTGGGGTTGGAGCTGGCACAACCTGTGATGCTGGGGATCGAACCTAAGCTTGCCTTAGCAGGCCCTTTAGACCCCTGAGCTATCTTACCAGTCCTTTCATGATTTCTAAAAGATAGTTTTGTTTACACTACAGATCAAGTGGTCTTACTTTAGCAATGTGAGTATAGGACAGGGCATCTTAAACAAAGTGAGAGTGGCTAACTTTTTCTTCTATTTGCTGAAACAGTATGAGGAGATATATGAACAAAGAATAATAATATTATAGCCCACAAAAGTCATACTGATTATTTTATAAAAGATTATATTGAACCTATTTATCAAATGATAAAAACAAATGAGGCATGGAGAAGAGTATTTTTGTGACCTTTTTAAAAATTTGTATTTAGTACAGAGTCTACAGGTTCTCACTACATAGATTGGACTCATAGTGATTCTCCTATTTTTCAGCCTCCTAAGTATAGGGATTGCAGGCTACCATATCAAGTCTCAATCGCAGTCTCAATACGCCCTGGGGCTGGGGCCAGCATAGCAACCCTGGACTTGAACCCTCGACCCTGCATCTGCCTAAGCAAGGACTCTCTGGTGGAACCTGTTTTTATTATTGTGGATTTAATTTTATCAAGTTTCTACAAGTTCTTGTGCTGGGAAATTGGTCCCACTAAGGTAGGAGTGAGATGGTGGATCATTTAAGAAATGGATTGGTCATAGATACTATGTCCTCATTCATGGATTGACTTTGGTTTTCAAAAGTGGGTTGTGTCTTGAAGAAAAAAAAATAGAAATATTGTGCTAGTATGAAGCCACCCTTTGCATATGACCATTTCTCCAGTATGTCTATTGCTCTGTTTCTCCACATAGCTGGGAGGAGCTATGTGAACACTCATCAAGATATTGATGCACTGCTAGTTGTATCTTGCAGACACCAGAGCTATGAAGCAAACAAATATCTTTATAAAGTACCCAGGCTGAGGTTTTTTGTTACAGTGACATAAAATAATTTTTTCATGTAACTATGTAACTACAGACTTAATAAAATATATAAAAACCAATATAAGCACAGAGGTATTAAAAATTCAAGCCAAATAAAAGCAAGAAAAGGTGATGATAGATAAGCTTTAAAAATAATTTTAGATACTGTCATGCGCAAAGAACTGAAGCTTTCATGTTAAAGCAGATGTGCCATTTCAAATATAAAAGAAAAAGTATTTATTCCGAAAGAAATTGTTGTGATGAAAGTTATGTTATATATTCTCATTTAGCATCTTTAAGACATTTAAAGGTCTTATCAGTGTTCTTCATTATTAAAATAATTGGTGATGTTTCTTTTAAATGCATTTGTACTGGACTGATAATATATTGAGGTTAAAACACAGACTTGTTATTTTAGGCCTTAAATCTGAATGAGTGCAAAAAATAACTGAAAACGAAATGTTGGACATTCATGTTTCACATGCATGTACTTATGCACATATGCATACTCAATACAGCAGATTGCTTAAGTGGTTCCTGTTATATCAAATTTGATAGGAATTTGAAGTATTGTTTTTTGGCCTTCATTAACATTTTCAATCATGAGTATATTTTAGGAATTAATGTAATATAAAGATGGAATATTCATTATGCAATTATTTTATAGCTTAGCAAAATACATGGAAAACTTTAAGCAATGTGATATTTTGATGGATAAAACTTTTCTTAAACATAATTGAGAATGAAAAAAAATCCACCCAAATAATTTCTATGCATCTGAGAATATTTACTTTTAATATTCTTTACTCTGCATTGTGCAAAGTTAAAACTATATAATTCAGGATTATTATGAAAATATTATGATGTATGTAATGTTAAAATTATATTGAAAACAAATTATGAAGGTTAACATCATATAAGGAAAATAGCTCCCTTTCTTTTTATATCTAATCTGATGTCCAGAAATATCAACAGGGCATTATTAGTGCAGTACTTACATGAGGGTAACAGCTGAGTATAACAGTGACTCAACTGTGAATTAATCTGTTTCACAATACTTTAATTACGTCTTCATCTCTTCCACCTTATTCGTGTCTTTAAATGTTCAGAAATAACTGAATTCTTCATGTGTATACCAAAAAAAAAAAAAAAAACACCAATTTTCTATCAGCTAAATTTAAGTAAGGAGTTGACTATAAAGCATTTTGCATGAAATGCTGGACTGTGAAATGACGGACTTTGCAGTAAGTAAGTCACATCTACTTGATGGGGTTATTCCTTTTGGAAATGTCTGTTTAAGTCGGCTAGTCTTGGCTCAAACTTGCTCCTTTGGCTCTGTCTTCTACAGACTTGGATTAGGGGTGTATCACCATAACCTGTTCAGATTTTTTTTTTCCATGGAATGGGATACACATTTCCAAATTCACTTCTAAGACAGGGAAATTAAAATCTGAAATATTTTAAATAAAAATAAAGATTAGTCATTTGATAAAATGTAACATATATTCATAATGAAAAAAACTATGACAATACGTATAGAAGACTAAATATAATTGAAAGCATTTATCATGAAGATATTAACTACATACTTTTATGTATTTGATATATATGGTCTCACTATGCAGCTTGGACTTGTAGTATCCCCTGTTTTCAGCCTCTCAGTGCCTGCCAGGTCTCAGTGGCTGGTCATAGTGCACAGAGGTGGGGCCGGTACAGCATATGGTACCTAGGATTGAACCCTGGTAACTGCAATTGCCTAAGCAGGGGCTTAGTCCACTGAGCTATCTCACTAGCATCCAGACATCTCATTAAGTACAGAAGAACTGAAATCTTTCCCCCTACACTCATGAGCTAAACAAGGATGCCCATTAATACAATTGCTTAAATAAAATTAAATACTTAAGAACTAACCTAATGAAAGAGCTCTATGATAAAACTACAGTACTCTAAGAATGGCTATTGAAGAAGAGACCAGCAATGGGAACATAGCTACTATTTCTGATAGGCAGAGCTAATATTGTCAACATACCCATTTATATAAAGCTGATATATACTTGTAATAAAATCCAAGTGAAAAGTCTACAGTATTTCTCACAAAACACACACACACACACAAAACTAAACTAGGTGCAATGTTGCAGACATGGGAGGTTGAGACCTGAGGATTGCTGTGAGTTCAAGACCAGCCTTTGGACCATAAAAAGTGAACACCAGGATAGCCCCAACTACATAGTGGGACTGTCTAAGAAATGGAGGGAGAGATAATCCTAAAATTTATGTGGAACAAGAAAATAAAAAAGCAAAAAACATTAAAAAATAAAATTACAAAAGTAATCCTGGATGATAGAACAAAACAGGCATAATGCAATTCTTGAATTCAAATTATATTACAAGTCTATAAAAACAGACATTCATATATCAATAGAGAAGAATAGATCATAAAAGTGCAAGTTCAGGAAATTGTTTTTTGATTTTTGACAAAAGAGACAAATGCATACTCTAGTAAAAGGCTAGACTTTCACAAATGGTGTTTGTAAAAATGGTTCTCCAGACAGAAGACTGAATCTAGAACCATATTTATTAGCATGAACTGAACTAAAATTTAAATGGATCAAAAAATCTAAACATTAAAATGAAATAGTAGTCTAATAAAGTAGTAAAATTCTTTATAAATAAGAACACCAAGAGGTGGAGAGAGGGGAGAGGGAAAGAAAAAGTAAAAATAATTAAGATGTCTTCTTATGCACATATAAATAGTTCAGGATGAAAGTGATCATTAAATATCACAAACATACATTAATGAAATTTAGAATTAAAATTGAAAAGATGAATACATTTAAATTATAAATTAAAAATAATTTCTTATTATTGAAATTTTACCAGAAAACAAAGTGCCAGAAAGAAACCTATACTCACTCCAACTAAAATAAATAATATTTATTCTTTCCTTTTTTCTTTTGGTGATACCAGGGATTAAACTCAGGACCTTGCACTTGACAGGAAAATGCTTGTTCCACTGAGCTATCTCCCAAGCCCAATAATATTTATTCTGATGAAATGACTTATAGCTTTTTTCTGTTTATATCATTCCTCAAAAAACAATGCTTTATTGCTTCCATTATAATGCTTTATTGCTTCCATTAGCTTTTATTTTTAGGATACGGCAAATGTGTAAAGATATTTTAGTTTCAACAAACTTTGTTTTCATTTACACAAGTGTGTGTAAGCATCTGTAATGATATATTAGTTTCAGGAAACTTTGTTTCATTGACACAGTGTGTGTAGACATTTGCAGTTCTTAAGGAAAAAATGATGTTTGTAGTTTAATAGAATAGAGTGTATATATATATATATATATATGTATATATATATATATACATATATATATATATACATATATATATATATATATATATATATATATATGACATTCTACTGTCTGGGAAACAATCTCAAAATTGGCAAAGTTCTATTCTTGTGAATAGAGTGATACAGGAATGGAGGAAATGTGGCTGGCAAAACTAGCAATAAAAGACTTAACTACTTCTCTGTATTAAACAAGTATATAAGAATAGGCACATTTTATTCAAATACAGCAAAAGATAATCTCCCAAATAAAACTAGAAACTGGGAAGGGAAGGGGCAGGAAATAAGGATAAGAATGAGGCAAAAGAGGGGCCCGGCGGGATGGCTCAGTGGTCTAAAGCCCCTGCTTGGGACAGCTTGAGCGGCTTCAGGGACTGCAGTTCAATCCCCAGCACCACATGCTGCGCCAGCCCTGCCCTTCGGGCGGGCTGAGCCGGCCATAAAAATGAGTGAATAAACAAATAAAGGTTCTGAAACAAGAAAAAAATAAATAAATAAAATTTAAAATTCATTATAAAAAGAATGAAGCAAAAGAAATGAATGAGCAAATTTGCTAGACATGATAAACAAGCTGGGATGTAGTCCTAGCAACTAGGAGTAAGAAACTCAGAATATAGAGAAAAATTATTTGGTGTAATAATTACTTTTACTTAAGTTTTTCCTGAATGTGTAACTTAACACCTTCATTGCTAAGTCAACTAGTCATGCTTTCTTCTATTCAGAAGGAACCTTCTTCTCAAATGTACTACTTGGCTGATACAATAGAAGGCTCATCTCCAGACAAGTGGCTTTCACACTAATTTTTAAAGCTGCAGTCCAAGAGGTGGGGAGATAGCTCAATAGAATAAGCACTTATCTGGCAAGCGCAGGGTCCTGAGTTCAATCCCCAGTACTGCACAATAAATAAATAAATAAATTTGTCTGGGGAGATATCTCAGTAGAGTAAGTGCTTGCCTGGTAAAATTGCAGTCCACATAGAGACTTTTTTTTCTATATAACAGTTGAAGACACCTCCTTCGTATTTTATGTTGTGCTAGATATCTCACCAAAATCATTGATATTTCAAAATGTCATGACATGCAATTGCATTGAAGAACTGTAAACTATGGCATCTGGTGCATGTGGGAAGCATATATGGAAAACAGGAGGGGAGAGAGTGAGTAAATGAGAGAGAGAGAGAGAGAGAGAGAGAAACTCAGAGGAACAAGTCAGAGGAATGATGGAGGTCACATGGCAATTTGCTCAAGGGTCCATGTTCTCCAACTGGGGCCCACATTTTAGATCTGCACCGCTTCCAGTAGTGTAGTCATCCATTGGTGAGATCAGATCCCACTTGTACTTGTGCTTTTCCAGTTCAAATTTCTAAACTAAATTTATTTTCACTAAAATCCTAACTTTTCATCTACACATAAAATATAAAATCACTTAAAAATAAACTATGCATTATATGTTTATCTAGCATGAGAATATTTGATGAATGTTTAATGACCAATGTAAGTTATTCCAGGTTGCTGTACTAATTGCAAAGTATTATTGAAAAATTTAAATAGTCATATTTATGACATGTACATTTTTTGCTTTCACATCTTTTATTAGCTAAATTTTTCAGAACTTAGAGATTTATGCCACTATAAACAAAATAAATTTCATATGTAGAAATTATTTACTTAAAAATATGGTCTTTCAGCCTAAATGGCAAAGCTTTGCATCATGGTCGAATTATATAGTAGAGGGAAATTGTTTTGTGAATAGAAAACAAGACAAAGATACTGAGATCCCACCACTCCTTTGGGGCTAGCCATTTATTATCTACAAAAAAATCTTACAAGTGCTTATATCCTAAAATATTCATCATCTATGAAAAGCACTAAGTAGGACAAAATATTTAACACAGAGACTATTGTGGGGCATTTGAAATCTAAACTATAGAAGATTAAAATTCAATTGGGTAGCTTAAGAACCATGAAAATTTCTAAACGGAAAGTATGAAAATTAAAAGTGAATCTAATGGTGATTTTGAAATACATGGATTTTTAAAAATGAAAACCCAGATCTTCAAATACAAAAGCTAAAATAATAACAGCATACAATTTTAGTGTTTTACCATCATCAGGTTGTATTATATTATAAGAAAAGAAATCTATTTTGGCTATTACAGTGGGAGAATATATGGTGAGGCAGCATCCATACAATGACAAAGATTATTAGGTAAACTCAAATCATACCACAGGCCCCAGAGTGCACCTTTATTAATGTAAAAGATAGGCATGTAAAAAAAAGCTTATGCCTTCTCATATTCCTTAGTAATTACTTCATGGAAAGATTTCAGGATTAAGAGACCAAAAATTATCATCTTAGAAGAATTTTTATGTTTTATTCTTGACTCTTTTGCCAACCTTTCCTTTCTATTTGCATAGATGTTGGTGAAGGCTTTATCATCTGTCTGATGACCACTGATTTGAATTAAGATGAGGCAGGTAGATTCTGAGATGCTTCCGAATATTTTGGATTTCTTACCATCTGAACATTGTGCAATAATCTGTTTATGTTTGTAGAAAAAAGTCAAACCAAATTCTTGTGAACAAAATATAGAAAAGTAATTGTATTGATCCATATTTACTAGAGTCAATGTGCAAGAGTAAAAGAGATTGGTCTACAATTTAAAGATCCAATGAATTCAGCTGAGGACTGGATCTCCTAGCAATGTTCCACATGAATTCAGCTTGAGCCCTAGAACCCAAAGAAGGGTCCTATGGAAGTCCCCACCAGGAGGCTGAAGAATCCTGCATTGGGGAATCTGAAGGAACTGTGACAGAAAGTCCAGGGGCAGGCGCCAAAGGATAGTCTGCTCTGGCAGGCTCAAAGGCTGATGCTGGAAGCCAAAGAATCTCTTCCAAAAACCAGAGATGTTGCCGAAAGCAAAGGACAAGCCAAGCCAAAACGCCTGTGCCAATAGCCAGAGAGCTCAAAGGAAAGATGAAGACGAGAACTACTCCAGAGAATAACTATCCTGGGCAAAGCCTGGAGCTCAGCTGCTAAGTAGCTGAAGCTTCTCCAAAAATCATAAAATCCTCTCCTCCTGGTCTTCCTTTATACTATTCTCCAGCACCATGTTAGCTCTGCCCAGTTGGGGCTTCTCACCGAAGCTCAGCCGCTCAATAGTGAAATTCCGCTTCTGATATTATCCTCCATACAACTATGAATTTTGTCTTTTTTCTCCCTCCTCCTGTCTCTACGTCTCACTCTTTCCTCTGTGGCTTGATTTTTTGATAGAACAAGTTCACAATATACACAGCACTCTGAAAAAGCAATAAGAAATAGAAAAGCTGCACTATGAGAAAACATAATGTTTATATGATCAGTGGGAGAAAAAGTTTTAAAAAAGACAATAAATTATGAGTGGAAGATTAATACTCATTATAAATATCTAGATGAAAATTATATGTAATATGTAGTTATATTTTATACCAATGGATTTGCAAAGTGTATAAATCTTAAAATATAGATGCTTATGAACATAGAGAAAAGAATGCTGTTTTTGCTGAGATGATGTGTATAAGACTTCTGGAAACATATGTAATAAAACTTGGTATATTGACCCTAAAAGATATTTGATAATATCTAGTGTTCTGGGTGTAATTGGCATAATATCTCTGGACAAAAGCAAAGCTCAGCTATACCTTGTAACCTTACCTATGTCAATTGCTACGGGCTCAAATTGAAACTTAGAGACATGTGACACATAGACTTTGATCTATCTTTATGAGTGGTGTGTGTAGGAGGCGATTATGGGTTACAGTACTGTTACAAAACATTTTAAAGTCCAATTCAGCAGCCCAGGATAGGACTAAATTTTGCCAGCTCTGGTCACAGGGAGTGTCTAGCTATTCCTTATACCAATAAGAACCAAGAATAGTATAGATTGCGCAGTCTTCAGTATTGGCTTGCCTTTGCTATTTATAGAGATTTAATCCAAAATTTAAACATTTCACGACAAAGAAGACATAAGGCAATGGCCAAGGTGTCATTTTCTCAGCCGGGCATGGTGGCACATGCCTGTAATCCCAGCACTTGGGAGGCTGAGGCAGGAGGATTGCTATGGGTTCGAGACCAGCCTGGGCTACAAAAGTGGGCTCAAGGCCAGCCTGAACTGCATAGCAAGACCCTGTCTCAAAAAGACAAAAATAAATAAATAAATAAATAAATAAATAAAGGTGTCATTTTCTCATGTAGGTGGATCTGAATTAAATTCAAATGTTAATTATTTTATTCACAGTGAACATTAAATTGTGTTATGATGTACACTATTTAGGAAGCACACTTCCAGGTTACTATAGTAAGTAAATGTTAATAATTTATTTTGTATACTGCACTAACTTTAAACATGGCATGCCAGAGATTAAGCACTCATTTCTTAATAAAACAATTTTTAATTGGCTTCATTTTTCACTGTAGGTTGATAAACACCTATGAGGAATGTGTTACCTAAAATTAAGGATCTATTGTCTTTTCTTCATATAGATAAGTTTCAAAATCTGGCAGTTTATAGAAAAATAAAGACTTTAATGTGCTTAAATGAAAAGTAATACTTTAAGAACTGACAAACAACCATTGCATGCAAGTTCACTTATTTTTAAAATAAAAAACAGTATGACATCTTACATAAAGTTGACATAGCATCTAAATGAATTTGTATATTTAAAGAATTTTACATAGGATCTTGCCTATGCCAAGTAAAGAATTATTTTACATATTCATACACATATGCAGTAAAATATAAACATGTAGAGCAATTGTATATAGTGATTGCAAAGTAATAGGAAACTCTATGTCAGGAGTTACAAAGTTGATGAGTAGTGAGGTGGATTAACTAATGCTCAAAAGTTTAGAGAGAGAGTGCAAAATAGAAATAGGACAAACAATTCCGAGCATAAAGAATTTCACTTAACGAAGTAATATGAATTTCACATTATTTATCATAATGTATAGTGTTGCCTTCCAATTAATTATTTATGTCACCAGACATATGTATCCAGAATTGGAAGAAAGAAAAAGAGAAATAAATATATAAGAAATTAAGAGGAGAAAATGAAGAAACAGTTGAAAAAAGGAGACAAAACAAATTCACTATTCTCTGCTTCTTTCCATCGATCATCAGAAATCCACAGTACAATTGTCCAAAGTATCCTGCTTACATACACAGATATATCTTCCCCCTCATCCCTCTTTGTCCTTCTGCCCGGCTTGTTCAACTCAGTGTTTCCTTTTGGATTGTTCATTCTCTTGTCCCGATATCTATTATGCCCTTCGGATTTTATTTTTTTCTTTTAGGTTCTTCCACTATTGAGACAATAATGTTCCCACATGTGGGTCTGATTTATTTCACTTAAGAGTAGGGTCTCTAGTTGCATTCATTTACTAACACAAGCCTCAGGTTTATCCTGTTTTATAGCTGAATAAAACTCCACTGTGCAAAAATCCGACATCTTCCTTATCGATTCCTCTGTTAGGCTAATGGCCAACTTGAAGCACTCAGATGAACTGACAACATAGTGCTAGGCTGGATTCAAAGGTTCACGGGAGGATTGTTGTCAAAAGCACAAAAGGACAACTTGAGGGAAGATAGTGTGTTGTTGATTCCCTTGGAGAAACTTGTCACAGTGATTTTCCTGACATGAACTCAGCTATTTTCATCATTGCAGGAGCTTGGATCCTTCGTCCCATTGGTGCAGACTTTCTAGCTTCCACCACTGTTCTTTGGGTCTTTCCAGTTCAGATCCTTGATACAGACATGTGTGCTCATCATCTGAGCTCTTAGCCACTGCCTGGATTCATGACAGACATTACCATGATCTCTAGATCTTCAGCTGGACTTACACAAGACATTGCCATGGGAACTAGACCCTCAGGTATATGCTTTGGGTCTCTATGTGGACAGATTCTATGAGGATAGATCTGTGGTCTTCTGCATTAGAGTTGTTGGGTGAATATTATAAAATAATCCTATAAATTATACATCCTGCAATAAATTTATTCCTTGAAAATTCTGACTACAACAAAATTGCTACCAGAACTGACATTAGCACTGTGATGTTGCCTCACTAACATCAACCTGTAGCTTAAGAGCCGATTGAGCAGGAAGGATTTGAAAGACTGCCCAAATAGACAGGCACCATATGCTATAAATCATCTGAGAATCTTTGGTCAGAGACTGGAAAATCAGGGTACTGATGGAAATGCCACCAGTTAAGATGAGGCTCAGCAGGTTTCTATGGAGAAAGACTGTATTGGTTGCTGGATCCCAGGTGGTGCATTTGTATTTTGGCAGGAAGTAGGACTGCATTTCGCTTGAATGAATGGCAGAAAAATTTGAATGCTATTTACTATTAGGACGATGGCATGATTACTGCTGAAATTTTCTGGCCAGATCTATGCTGGGAATTAAGAGTGAAGATCCAGTGGATGATTTGAAATATTGGCAAGAGAAAAGCTTCATTGGAGCTGTGGATTGCAATGGTGAAACGGAGGAGAAACTGGTTATAAAGAAGAAAGAGGACAATAGAAAATGACCTAATGCTTTTCACCAGAAGAGAAGAGAGCATTTGAAATGCTGGAGATGTGTTGGGGTATCTCTTAATGTTATTCCGCATTGCTGTGAAAGGTCAGTGGGAAGTGAGAATTGTGAGTGTGATAGCTCTCTTATTATGATTTTAATGTATTTTAAGGTGCATGATTGTCATCAAGGTATTTAGCCAAAGTATTATGATTTTAACCTTGAATTTTGAAAATAATTTGATTATCTGATTTTGGTGTGGAAATGAGTGTACTGAGAACTGTACATATGTAATTATCATATTAATGTAAATCAGAATAGAACAAGCTATGCTAACTCCCTATGAATCAGCCACTGGAGATTAAGGTTTAAGGAAATTTTTCTGGTTACCAAGTTGATCATGGTGGATGTGTTTCATTAACTGCTGGC
The DNA here is from genome assembly GCA_004027025.1 of Myocastor coypus. Classification (NCBI taxonomy): domain Eukaryota; kingdom Metazoa; phylum Chordata; class Mammalia; order Rodentia; family Myocastoridae; genus Myocastor; species Myocastor coypus. The sequence continues at coordinate 53,321 of PVJA010010857.1, forward strand.
TCACTTGTCACACACAGCTGAAGTGACAGTACGGTTCTGGGTATGGAAGGCCCACCTGAGGATTGTTGCTAGCAACAGTAAATGAGAACTGCAGGGAAGATAATGTGCTGCCAGTTCCCCTGGAATACTTATCATACTGGTTTTCCTGAAAAGAACTCAGCTATTGTCATAGGATCTTGTGTCCTTCCTGCCACTAAGGATGGCTGTGGCTTTTTTCATAGGATCTCTGAACCTCACCCTGAGCATCACCTCTTGGCTCCCATGCAGATCCCCTTAGTCAGCCGGCACAGACCCTTTATCCCACTGGCGCAGCTTCCTCCACTGACCTTTGAGCCTGGCTAGTGCACATCATTAGCACAGACTTTCATGAGACACTCATGGGCTCTAGATATACAACTGCACTTGTGGAGGCCATTTCCCTAAGCTATAGGTTTCCAACTGTCCTAATGCAGCACATTGCTGTGGGGTTGCCCTCAGCTGTATTTTTTGGTATCTAGTGTATGGACAGATTGCTTAAACTTACCTGCATTTGACTTTTTAGAGTTCATATTATAAAATATTCCTATAAATTATGTGTCCTATGTTAAATCTATTTCCTTGACAGGTTGAACCATTAGATGTCATCTGACATTTCATTTATTTAGTAAAACAAATATTGAGCAAATACATCCCAGAATGACACATTTCTTAGGTTGAAATGTAGGGTATAGTTTCTTTTTATTTCTGTTTTTTTCATATGCTCACAGTATTTTGATAAGGAGTGTATTATTAAAAGAAAAATAGCATTCAAATTAGACAAGATTTTCTTAGTGATAGAATTCCAGTTGTTCAACAGTAAGAAGTAAAGGTAGATCAGTGGTGGTGAACTTAGGGTATGTGTGGGGCAGTGGCTCTTTGCCATCAATTCCTAAAGTTTCATCACCACTAATCTAAAGGTTCAGACACTTTTGTTTTGAAGGCATTAAATAAGGAAAACTAATCAGATGATCTCACATTTATATTTGTTATGTATTTGAATGGAAAATGAGAACTCTCTGTAAAAGTTTCAAACACTAATGTGGTCCTAAATAGATCACCTGGAATGTGGGCATCTATGAAATTAATAAAATTCACAATCAACTTTCTCTCTAGAACTATGCAGGATATGGAATTATGCATAAAGAGCTCTGCAGTTTTGCAAAAACTGAAATCACATTATAGCACTGAACAGTCAAGCTATTTTGTGAAAATAAAATTTATGAAATATACATAAAAATAAAATTTATAGCTTCCTACTTTATCTACTTCAGCATATATTTAAAGTTGGTAAATTAAAATTTGTAACTATCCCACAGTGCACACTAAAGATCAATGAAAAGAAAGTTAAAATATCCTGAGAAAGGAAAACAAGGCTGGGTGCTTCATACAGCCTGATTACAAATATTAGGAAATACAACCATAGAAGAGGCTGAGGTTGTTATCAAGACAGATGTGCAGCGTGCTGGCATGCGCCTGTAATCCTAGCACTCATGGGGTACAAGCAGGAGGATCACTATGAGTCAGTAGTGAGACCCTGTACAAAAAAAAAGACAGATGTGCAAACAAGTACAACGGAATGAAAAGCCCAGGAACAGCTGTTCTGTGTATTTCCAAATGATCGATTACAAGATGGCAAAGCTTACATAATGGGGCAAGAATTCTTTTCATTTTAGTGGTAAATCCACATTGAAAAGATAGAATTGGATCCTGGGCTAAACTATACACCAACCCTCAAGGTCAATAAAGGTCTAAACATAAGACCCAAAATCAGAAAACAGGACACAAAAAGGAGGGGAATAATCACTCTTTCTGGCAGCAGCTTCTCAAATGAGACACCGACCACAAGAAAGGAAGACACTAAGGTGCTATGTCAGGCCTACAACCCGTACAGCAATGGAAAAACGCTTTACAAAGAAGCTTACAGATTTGAAGAAAACATTTGAGGACCACACATTCAGTTAATATCTAGATTCTATAAAAAATTTCACACAACTCATAAATATTCACAAATACCAAAGCAATTCATTTTATTTATTTACTCATTATTTTGTCATTTATTCCCAGGAATTGAATTCAGGGCCTTGTGTTTGGTAGGCAGGGCCTGTTCTACTGACCTATATCCCTGGCCAAATAATTGATTTTCATCAATGAGAAAAATACTACATAGATATTTTTCCAAAGAGGGGTATAATCAACAAAGTATGAGAATATATTCATTAACTCATACCATCAGGGAGAGACAAATCAGAATAACAAGATGTCACCTCACGCTTTATTTATATATTTCATTACAAAGCGTTCACAGTAAAAACAAATGAACTGCTGCGCTGGCCTCACTCTCAGGGCACGTGAGAGGACAATGGAGACTGAGCATGGTGCCAAGCACCTGTAATCCCAGCTCTTGGAAGGCTGTAAACAGGCAGATCGCTACAAGTCCGATCTCGTAGTGAGATCCTAAAGACCTTGTAGAATATTCCCTACAATACAAAAACAAACAAACAAACGAACAAACAAACAAACAAACATTAAAATACAGAAAAATCTGAGTGGTAGTAGCAATGTTGTATTAGTAACTATATGGCATGTTGTAAATTTTGAATTTTGTATGTTGAAATGGGAAATGATGTACCAATAATAAAAAATAAATATAGAGTATCTTTAAAATACTATTAGCCTCTGATCTAGAAATAAAACTTCTAGATATGGCCAAAAGTACTGAAAGCAGAGTTTTTTTTTTTTGTTTGTTTGTTTTTTTTTTTGGTTTTTGGCCCAGCCTCTTGTTTTCAAGAACTATTCTTGAGAGAATGACAGTAACTGAGTTTACACCAGGAGCAGTACATATCAAAAAGACAAGAGTGACATGTATTCCAAACATAATTTTAGCATTGCATTGTGCTATAATCAATATGCTGAACCTTTTGAAGGTTCTTGAGACCAATGTCTGATTCATCCTGTGT